>PVJS01016940.1:0-36825 GCA_004027185.1 Glis glis
AGCTGAATTTAAATCAACTTGTCAATGTCAGTAGACATTATTTGGGTACCATAAGCCTGAAGAGGGTTATGATTTGATTTGAATTTGACTTCTTAAGATAAGTATGTCTGCCCAGCACAAGAGAATTTAAAATGAAGACACCCTGATCCAGAGTCTGCATATGGGCTAAACCATCTGTGGGTGATTCCCATGTCACACACTTGGAAGAGTGTGAGCGATACAAGTAGAAATCAAGAATCACTGCAGAGGGATAATTAAGTAAACTTCACTCAGATCTGACTGACAATGGAGCATTGAGGCAATTAATAGGAAGACATCAAAATGATTGAAGTTTTATACACTATGAAATAAGGAGATTGAAGAGTTAAAAATAGTTTTTGTCCATTCAATCCCAAGCCAATCATTGCTACAAACAAGACTGGTCATGTCTAAAACCTCCAAGAAAAAAAAATGAGAATGATTGATGTTCTTCTTGGGATAAAGATTTTACTCCACTGGCCTCACACACACCTGTAACACATTAATGACAGCTACTGATGTGACCTGTTGTGCAAGGAAGACACACGTAAACATACAAACATATGTAACATATGTGACTATACAATTCCAAAATAACATGATTAGGGAGGCCAGGTGAATATAACCCCTTTTCTTATTAAATGCCAAAACCCTGTTTATCTGGAGAACAATATAACAAATTAGTCATTGATATTCCTCAGCCTCTTTTAGAAAGCAAATACAGCTGAGAGGTGGGATACATCCAGATCCCAAGTCTTTACTTTGCAGTTGTTTATTTAAACGCAATCCCATTCAGTTTTTAAATATTGGTTAACTACGTCTTTCCCTATATCACCAAATCTGTTAGCTCAGCTCAAGCTTTCAAAATTTCTCTCTTATACCCTCAGTGGTGCAAGGAAAGGGGTACAAGGGAAGGGGACGGGCAAGAAAGAAGTGAATCTATGGAATTACTATCATAAACAATGTGTACATAGGAGATTATACCAACATCATTCTCAGTGCTACATGTGGGGGGGGGAGACAGGGGGAGGGACACCAAGAGCTGTGTGCATGAATGTTAACACCAAACTGATACTCATTGTGATATGAGACTACAATGCACCAATAAAAGCATATTAAAAAATAAATAAATAGTAGTTCTACCATTTAAAAAAATTTCTCTCTTATGCTCTAAACTGGACTTGTAACTAATGTCCCACCACCAGGGCCCTACTGAAGTCATTTCCACAGTACTTGGGTGTGCGCTCAATCATTGCCACTTGCCACATTGACAGAAGCCTCCAGAGTCAGATGAAAAATCACGAACTTTGGGGAGAAGACAGGCTTAGGTTCACGTCCTGGTCTTCCACGTTGCAGTTGTGCTCCTTGAACAAATGCCTGGGTACCACTGAGATTTGGTTGGCTGCTTCATAGCATGGGATAAGGAGTCACTCTCACATTGCAGGCAGAGCGTAAAGATGATGAGAGAGCATCTGCCCTGCGGTGGGACAGATGCTTGTGAGTAAAGTGTATCCCGTGTACACATGGACATTAAAAGGTAAGGTCCGAAGGCCCTCATATAGTTTACTAACACCGCAAAGATCTTACCTAAACCTCCCTTGCAAGCTTTCACTGGCTGCTTCTGAACCACAGCAAGTCCCAACCACCCAGAACTCGCCCAGCTCCCCAACTTACAGCTCGATCCTCATTGCCAAATCCTGTCTCCCACTGCGCTTTCCAGGGTATCCTCTCACTAGATCTGTCTGGACATTTTTATAAACCCTTTAAGACCCAATTAAAATAACAAGTGGATCTTTAGAGAAAAGCCACTTTTCCCATTATTTTTTAAAACACTGTATTTTTTACTTACACACTATTAGCATCAAAGCACAGTTAATACAATGCCTTATATTACTTTATGCCATTACTATCTAATGTATTCTCCAAAAAATGCTTATTATGTAAATATGTGCTTGGTGACTACAGTGTTATTCACTGAACAGATGTGATGACCACACTGTAATACATGTAGTGAGATGTTTAACAAAAATGTAAAAACAGGTCCTAAGACAGCTGCTTAAGAGTCACATGGAAAACAGTAATGTTTCACAAAATGGATAGGTGCCCCACACCATACGAATATAGAATAGGAACTGAAGACACATACAAAAATAAATGAACTTGATGTGTATGTGGGAATACACATGAATAAAATAAAAGTGAAATCTTTCTACTTATTTCATTATATTTTACATTCCATGGAGATTAGCACACAGAGTTCACCTGTAATTGCCCCTCCAATCTGCCCAGTGTGAAGCCAGAGCTGATCCTTGCTGTGGTAAGGCACACGCTGGTCTCATTTCTACAACAGACATTTAGTCTGATCTCAGTAATTTTTTCTTTTGTTGACTAATTCCCCTTTATTTTGAAGTGGAATGAAAATGTGAAGAAGAAAATTGAACTGTAAAAGAGCTGGGTTATAAAAAATATAATTCCAACTATAATGCAAATTTAAGATTGTCCAGAGAAAAGGCATTTTTGCTACCATCTGATTGAATACTGGTACATCACTATTAAGTAGGACAATTTAAATATAGTATTCTGAGACCACAGAACTGAGGAGAGGACCCTGTTTTCTCATCAATTCACAAGGTACTGGTACTTTTCAAAGTCTCTCAATAGCCAATTTCTCACACCCCACTAATGTTTCCTCTTCAGAAATGAATTACCCTGCTACCTTCTCTCTGCTCCATGTTCACACTAACCCTAAATAATCGGCCACCAATTCATTGTAGATCTTGAACTCATAGGCTCATCTCCACATGTCTCTGGAAAAAGGAAATAAAAAATGAAAACATCTCAGGATATACTCTAAAGAAAAACAAAAATCATTTTTATAATTTTTATTTTAATTTTTTAATTTAAATTAGATGTATTTAATGGATATACAAACATAAAATTTGCACATATTAATAGGGTGCTATGTGATATCTCAATGCATAGATATATCATGTTTTAATCAGGTTAAATGTATGTATCTCCTCAAACATTTTTCATTTATTTATGGTAAAAATCTTCAAAGTTTTTTTCTAGATTTTTTAAATGTACATTTCAGTTTTGTTATCTACAGTAGTCCTGCTCACCAGAACTTCTTGCTCCCATCGATCTGCAATTTAGTAAACATTGATCAACCTTCCCTATCCCTCCCCATCCCCTACTCTCCCCAGCCTCTGGTCCACCATTCTCCATTTTAAAATGATTTTTAAGTGAACGAAGTATGTATTATACTTAAATTTGTGACTCACAAATGAAACTGCTGTAAATGCCTTAGAAGGATGTCTCTGAAGTTAGAAACCTGTGAACATAACCAGGCACCACGCAAACCGACTCCCTCACTGTGTCCAACTCGAAGACCTCAGCGTTCCTTTCAATCGGTATGTCAGTTGCACCAGAAGAATTACAGGAAATACAGTTTAGATCTATCCTCCCAGATTATGTAATATCCTCTCAGTTTTGAAGAAATTTTGTCAAATAAAAAATACTATGGTGCAAACAACCTGCATTTAGGAGGGTGAAGAGGCTCTTCCTCTCTTGATGTGCAGAGAAGAGTCAGGTTTTATTAGGGAGCCTATAGATCTTCCTTGTGCACCCCAGAGAGCTCCTGGGCTGGCCCTTGGGAATTTCCTGCCCCAAGAAATGTGAATCAACACGTGGTGGTCAAAGACAACTATGCTCTGTGGTCCCTAAAGTCATGATTCTCATCATGTGAAGTGCTCTCTTTAACCTAGAGTTTCCACAGCGACTCTGGGAACCCTTAAGGCTTCCCTGAACCCATCTGCAGCCGGCCGCATACCCAACCAGTCCCCCATGTTGGCCTTGATTCAAATCTTTCCAGTGGTTTCTCAGTAGATCTAACAAACTCCACCGGTTCTCAGAGCTCCATATGATCGGTCCCAGCTTTCTTCCTCAGCTCCATGTGCTTCAGTCTCTCTGGCATTTTGTTTTATTTTATTCCTCATTCTTCACATTCTAGTTTCTCCCAAGTATTAGGGCACTGCTTCCTCTTCTCTTACACCAAAATATTCTTCTCACAGTCTACCCTGTGTTCCTACTTCATTATGAACAAGGTCCATCCTGGTCTCCCTGGTTAAAATCACAACACATCCCAATGTATCACGTTCTTATTCATTCCCTGCTCAACTTTGCACAACACTTTCCAGTACATTTGTACCATTCATAGCAGCTGTTTAATGTATTTATGATATGGCCACCCTAAAAAATATTGTGTGATAAATTGTTTATTATGCTTTCTGTTCATTACCAGCCTATACCTGTTAGAATGTAAACTCCACATAGGCAGGGATTTTTATTTATGTTTCAACATGTTACATAGTAGGCCCCAATAAGTGTTTGTGGGATGAATAAATAAAGAATTTAAATAACAGAATTTCTAGACATGGGGAGATGGGTCACAGTGGAAGACAAAGGCTGAATGAGGACTAGTCACAAAATATTACGTGAAAGTCAATTTAATGAATTTAGATCTCCCACTCCTGAAACTATTCCCAGAACAAGATCTGCAAGATAACTCCTTTCAGTGAATACTGGAGAGCTCTTCTTTGGAGAAACACGTCTCCAGACAAAATAGCTCCCCAAACTTTGTGTCCATATGAAACAGCCAGTGCATCTTCTGGCCAGACAAGAAGGAAGTCCCAGTGTTTCTGACTGGTTGTTAAGTACAAGCAGATGGAGAAGTGGCAGATATATGAGGAGGTCCTGTGGAAATGAGAGACCGCCAAATGAAAGTCGCAGAAATTTTTTAAAAATAAAATAAAAGCACTGACAAGAAACAGAGACAACTCAAGGAGAACAGGAAATAGTCCCTAAAGAGTTAATGTTTTCAAAGGGAAAATAAGTGATAATGCATACATAAAATAAGACCAGGAACAATCTCAGAGCGCAAATGAGTTCTTTTTTAAATATTTTTAAACAAAAGAGCGGAAACCGGGCGTGGTGGTGCATGCTTGTAATCCCAGTACTTTGGGAGGCAGAGATCAGAGGATCCGGGTTCGAGGCCAGCCTCAGCTCTCTCTCTCTCTCTCTCTCTCCCTGTCCCTCTCTCTCTTTCTTTACCTAGTAAGGCCCTCCGCAACTTCGTGTGAGACCCGGTTTCAAAATAAAAAAATAGGGCCGGGGGCATAGCGCGGAGGTAGAACGCCCCTGGGTTCAATCCCCGGTACCGCAAAAAAAAAAAAAAGAGCTGAAATAAAAATTTAGTTAAAGGGTCTAGAAGCTAGTGGAATAAATTGCCCTGAAAGGAGAAGAAAATTAAGAAAAATAGGAAAGAATAAGAAAATTTAAAAATCAGTTAATATGGCCAAAAATCTGCCAACAGAAATTCCAAAATGGCACATATTTTAGATTCTACTTCCAGTACAAATTTCTATATTGTTTTGGGCTGCAGTAACAAATCAGCTCAAAGGGACAATGAACTCAGCTCAATAAAAGTTTATTTCTTTTTCTCTTCCCCAATTTTTTATCAAATGCCTATATCTTTTTTAAATATACATTTATTGGTGCATTTTAGTTTCAAACCATGACGTAGTCCAGAGTGATAGGGACATACGTGCACACAGCACCTGGTGAGCTTCCACCTCGCCTCAGCCCCCTCCCTACTCCCTCCCTTTCCCTATATATGATATTGAGATTTGGCATTGATAATTTCACGTATGTACATAATGTCAATGGAAGTGTTTCATTCATTAATTTTCCCTCCCCTCCACTACCACCCTCCCTTAAGACCCCCACCATCACTCCAATGGGGTTTCTCCTTCATTATCTAAACTCTCTTTTTTATCCCAATTACTCCCAAGCTTCTGCATATGAGAGAACAGATGACCCTTCACTAGCTGTGACTAGCTAATCTCACTTAGCATCATGTTCTTCAGTACCATCCATTTTCCTTAAAATTGCATATTTTGTTCTTCTTTATTGCTGAGGAAATAGAATTCCATTGTGTGTATATCCTATATAATTTTGTAATCCATTCATCTGTTGATGGGCACCTAGGTTGGTTCTCTGATTTGGCTATTGTGAATTGTGCTGCTATAAACCTGGATATGCATGTATTACTATATTATTCTGATTTCAGTCCCTTTGGAAAGATACCCAGGAGTGGTATAGCTGGATTACATGGTAGATCTATTCCCAGTTTTCTGAAGACTATCCACACTGATCTCCATAGCAGCTGCACTAATTTTCAATCACACAAACAGTGTAGAAGAGTTCCTATTTCCCCACATCCTCGCCAGCATTTATTGCTGTTTGACTAATTGATGATTGCCATTCTAAGTGGGGTTAGATGGAATCTCAATGTAGTTTTGGTTTGCATCCCCCTAATTGCTAATGATGTTGATCATTTTTTCATATATTTATTGGTCATTTGTATTTCTTCTTTTGTGAAGTGTCTATTTAGTTCAATTGTCTATTTTTATTGAATTATTTGTTTTTTAGTGATAAGTCTTTTAAGTTATTTGTATATTCTAGATATTAGTCCTCTATCAAAGGAGTATCTGGAAAAACTCTTCTCCCATTCTGTAGACTTTCTCTGTAGACTCTTGATGGTTTCCTTTGCTACACAGAAACTTTTTAATTTAATATCATCCCATTTATCAATTCTTATTTTAATTTCCTGAACTTTGGGGGTCTTATTGAGGAAGTTTCTACCAGTGTCTATATGTTGGAGTGTTGGTCCTATGCCATCCTAGTCATTTCAAAGACTTGGGTCTAATTGCCAGATCTTTGATCCATTTTGATATGACTATTATGCAGGTTGAGAGGTTGGGGTTTAATTCCAATTCCTACAAATGGATAACCAGTTTTTCCAACACTGTTTGTTGAAACGGCTATCTTTTCTCCAGCATGTTTTTGGTATCTTTCTCAAAAAATCAATAGTCTGTTGTGAATGGATTTGTTACTGTATCTTCTATTGTGTTCCATTGTTCTGTGTGTCTGTTTTAGTGCCAATATCATGCAATTTTCATTATTATAGCTCTGTAGTATAATTTGAAGTCCAGTATTGTGATGCCTCCTGAATGATTCTTATCACTGAGAATTGTTTTGACTCTTCTGAGTCTTTTGTTTTTCTATATGAATTTTTTGACTCATTTTTCTAGCTCTGTGAATAATGACATTGGTATTTTGATAAGGATTACATTGAATCTGTAGATCGCTTTTGGTAGAATGGCCATTTTGATAATATTTATTCTGCCTATCCAAGAGCATGGGAGATCAACAAGTTCGGATGCAGCCACAGGAGTTTGCTGGGCAATTTGGGTGGTTGGTCTGGAGATTCATAGTCATCTTGATGAAGTAGGATGTAGCCAAATTCCAAATTCTCTTTCTGGTGTTTTCTGCAGCTTTGTATTGGTGATCTTCATTGTGGAGTTGTGGGACTTTATTATTTCCTTGTTGACCTTCATTTTCATGTCTTCAGAATTCTTAAGGCTATATCTCTTTTGTGTTGGAATCTTCTTCCTCTTTGTGTGAAAGTCCTATGTCTATTTGTTGTCCCTGTATAAGTTCTGTGCTGGACAGGGTCTATATTTGTCACAGTGAATCTGTCTCATGTAATCAGAATTTTGAGCTAGTCCCCCAGAACCTCTTTAATAGGATATAGTACTTAGCGAGTGCAGGTAAGCAGCAGTATCTGATTGGCTGTGTCACAGGGCTGTGAGTTTCCCTTGGTTCTTGTCTTCCCTAAAGAAAGATTTTGGGGGCAACATAAGTAGGGTGAGCATAATGGGTTTTGTTGGGTGAGTTCAACAAAGCTGGGTGGTCCTGGAACAAAAGAGAGAAGGATCAAGTCTGCCACATGGTGAGGTTTTTATATTGTCGAGAAATCCCACCCCTCTTCCTGCATAGTAATTTGGGGTGGTTATGTTTGGGGTTTGCGCTCCTATGTTGGAATTTTCCGCTGGTGTCTAAAGATGCAATGCAATGGCTTTAAGTCTCTGATTATAACTTGGCAGGGCAATCCCCATGTCTCTTCTTAGGAAGTCTCCTCCCTGTTCCATTTCTCTTCCCTCCCCCTCCACTCATCTGACAGCTGCAGGCCTCCATGCTCTCCAAGCCCAAACTCAGCAGGACCAGAGACTATAATGTTTCAAGCCTGTAGCCCGGCTGGCTGAGCTTTAATGCCCCACGGATACCACCACTGCTCTACTGTTTGTGATCATATGAAACTCTACCAGCTGCTGGCCTCTGGACTCTGTAGTCACTGAGCACAAACTCAGCAGTGCCAGAGATTATGATATTCTGAGCCTATGGCATGGCTGGCTGAGCTTTAATGCCCCAGGGATACCACTGCTACTCTGCTGGTTGAGATCACATGAAACACTGTCAACCACTGGCTTTCATGTTCACCAGGCCCAAACTCTACCAGGCTAGAGATTGTAGCATTACCAGCCTGCATTGTCGCTGTCTGAGTTAAATTGCTCCAGGGACAGTACCAATGCTCTGCCACCTGCAATCACATGCAACCCTGCCAGTCCCTGGCCTTCATGCTTGCAAAGCCCAAAGTCTGCCAGGGGAGAAATTATACCATTCTCAGCCTAGGGCATGGGTGGCTGCTCTGGCAGCTGCAATCATTTGAGACCTTGCTGACCACTGGGCTCATTTACTCATGGTGCCCAAACTCTGCCAGGCCAGAATTTATAGGCTTCCAAGCCTGTGGCATGGTTGACTGAGTAATTTTGCCCCAAAGACATCATCACTGATGAACCATCAGTGATCATTGGAGACCCCGCAGGGGTGGGGTGAACTGCTGACTCTAAGTCCTGCCCAAGTCTCCCTAGGGACTGTCTACTAATTCACACTTATGCTGTGTCTAACTGTAGCCCCTGCCCCCACCTCTGCAGGGATGATCTGGAAATTCACAGACCCCACAAATTTGATCATTGCCACTAGAATCCCTGCAGCCACACAAGCTCCTGCTGGGACAGTTTGCAAACTCACCGTCTTGATGAGGCCAGTTGTAGCCACTTGGGTCCCTAAGGAAAGGATCCGTCGTTTCTTGGTCTCGATGAGCTCAGCTAAAGCCACAGAAGTTCACTGGGTGATTTGGATGGGTGGTCTGGAGAGTCACAGTCTTGAGGTTTTTAAGCATGGAGAGAAAAAACATGATTGCTTTTTCATGTTGGTTCTCTGCAATCACTGGCTTGACAGGATTTAGCTTCTTTTTTGTTGTGGTTTATTCTGAGAGCCATCAGGTTCCAGCAGCTGCTAGCTCCAGCACAGGCTCACCAAGATGGCTCCTGCCTCAGCTCTCCACTCACTAGAAGAGGCACATGGACCTCTTTTCAGTCCTCTGCTCTTTGTGCTCCCTACAATTCAACTATGTTTTGACTATCTTTCTTCTGCTGAGTTCTGAATGCTTTTCTTCTCTTGATAAGAAGCAGTCTTTCTGTTGGTTGATTTCTAAGTCTTGGAGCAACTGAAATGCGCTGCCTTCCTCTATTCCACCATCGTTAATCACAAGATTATTTTTCATTCATATCATCGTCCAAACAATTGCCATATAAGCAGGAGGGGGCAGACACTAATCCACGCATTAATTCATTCACCATGGTGTGGGTTCTGCCACACTGACACACCAACCATTCATGCAGGGACTCATCTGAGCACAGAGGAGCTTTTTGACAGGTTTCCATGGGACAGACCTGAAAATGGCACTCATTATTCCCTTTCTACTCCACTGGCAGGACATCCCCATAACTATGAGGGAGGCCAGGCAACACAATTTAACTGAAAGAATTCTAGAAAGGAAAAAGCTCAACTCTATTGCATGTGCCTGGATATGCTTCTCCACACCCTGTGCAGACCAGGAGCATCACCTTGAGCATCCCGCTGGGTTCCTGCATGGCTCTCCCAGCTTCTTCCCCTCAGCCTCACATGGTAACTCAGTGTCATTCCCACCACAAGACCTTGGTGGTAGGAGGGAGATGAAGGTTCCCTCCTGTCCTCTCTGATCAACAGCCTGAGTAATGCCAATTCAACCCATTCTGACCCAGGTAGGGGCAGTGACATAGTGCTGAAGGGAACAAGGGAGACCAAGAACTGCAGAGCTACCGTCCCTGCCAACAAACCCAAACTCCAGCATCTTCATCTGTCATGGCCAGGCCTTCAGCATAACTAGGATCTGCCATTTCTCCCACCCCAAAACCACCATCTTAAATCAGGTAACCATCATTTCTTGAGCAGATCAGAGAAATGACTTCCTAACTTGCCTACCTAGTTCTATTCCTGCCAGTGCACTCAACACCCTACACTACCACAAACAAAATAAAGCACTGAGTACCTCAGTCAATCAGACAACAAAACATGAAAAAGAAATTAAATCAATTTATTTCACAACTCAGCTTTGACACGTCAAGTGCCTTTATATATACTTCAGTCTTTATAAATAAAAATGTCTCTATATATCTAGATCCATATATATGTAAAAGTACATATATATATATATATATATATATATATGCATATAAATATATACACATATACCTGTATATGCTTGGGAGTAGCACTCCCAAGTAGAAGTGTGGATTTGGATAATACCTTTATAATTTCAGGGTAATAAAGTATTTCTCAGGCACAAACAAATATAAAAATCATAA
This sequence comes from Glis glis, assembly GCA_004027185.1. Taxonomy (NCBI): domain Eukaryota; kingdom Metazoa; phylum Chordata; class Mammalia; order Rodentia; family Gliridae; genus Glis; species Glis glis. The sequence goes on from PVJS01016940.1 coordinate 10,671, forward strand.
GTCAGTGGTAAATTCACTAAATTAAAAAATTGTGCAGGACAAAAGTCACCATAACCAAGTTAGTATGCAAACCAGGAATTGATCAATTATATTTCCCGGTCAACACAAAACCAATTAATGAGTTATTCCTGAATATATGAAATTCACATTCAAATCAATAAAAAATTAAAACCAACCAATAAAATATGTGCAAAGGATATTCACAGATAATGTGAAGTTCTACTAACTTTATTAATGGTGCTTAGCCTTAATAATCAGCAGGAAAATACAAGTTAAGACACTAATGAGATTCCATTTCACAAATATCTGATTAGTGAAAACATAAAAGAGGAGCAACAGAAACTCCCATCAACTACTGGCATTAGTATAAATTGGCATCTCTTGAAAACAATTTGGCAATAGCAACTAACATGAGGAAGCATACTCCTAAAACCCAGTAACCTTGCTGTCATGTTATGTTGTTGAAGTGTGTGTGTGTGTGTGTGTGTGTGTGTGTGTGTGTGTGTGTGTGTACAAGGAAATATGCTGAATTCAGATCTAGCTTCCTTGTCTTAGTCAGGGGTCTCCAGAGAACCAACATGATTTCTATACATATCCTAAAATGAGCTCACATGATTGGCTCACTCAGTCATGGAGGCCAAGAAACCCCACACACACTGTCATCTGCAAGCTGGAAAAGTAGAAAAGCTGGTGATTCGATTCAGTGAAGTCCAGAGCCTAGGAGCAAGGCACACCAATATGGGCAGAAGAGCTGGCAGTCCCTGTTCCCGCAGAAGCAAAGCCACCCTTCCTACGTCTTTTTGTTCTATTCGGGTCCTCAATAGATTGTATGATGCCTGCCCACATTGGTGAGGGCAGATCTTTACACAGTCTAACATTCAAATGCTGGTCTCTTCCAGAAACACCCTCGAAGACAAACCTAGAAATGATGGTTTACGAGTTGTCAGCTCAATGAAGTTGACACATAAAATTAGACATTGCACTGCTGGTTCTTGTGTTCTTTCCTTGATTGTGTCTGATCTACTATGCAAACCATTCATAAAGTATCTAACTTCAGTAGCATCTGATCTACTGTGCAATCCATTCATAAAATGTCTTAACTTTAATAGTGTCTGTTCCACTATGCAACCCACTCATAAAGTGTCTAACTTCAACTGCATCTGATCTACTGTGCTGCAATCTATTCATAAAGTGTCTAACTTCAATAGTGTCTGATATACTGTACAATCCATTCATAAAGTACCTAACTTCAACTGAGTCTGGTCTACTCTGCAACCCACTCATAAAGTGTCTAACTTTAACTGCATCTGGCCTACTATGCAATCCATTCATAAAGTGTCTAACTTTAATCATGTCTGATCTACTATGTAACCCATTCATAAGGTGTCTAACTGCAATGACTATTTCACTTAAAAAGTCTTATGTGCACTTTTTGAAGACTACCATGGATTTCCTCACATTTTCTACTATTTATAAGTCTAATCATTTGAAACATAGTTTTTCATAGCCTCTAATTGCTAGCTCTATTATATGAGGTTCTTGGGGGATTTGATCTTATTATTTTTTAGGTCTATGAAATCTTATTACTAATGAATTTTTTCCTCTCGTTCATTCCTTAATTTCATATTGTGAGTGTTTTGGACTGTATTCTCACTGTTGTAATCTGAAATGACTAACTCAGAGGAAGGAAATTTTATTTGCTCATAGTTTTGGATATTTAAAGGTTCAGTTCATATCGGGCCGGGTCTGCAGAGCTCAGGGGAGGGTGGCAGAAAGCGGAGAAAGAGAGAGCACAAGGGCTCTGCTCCTCACATCACAGAGGCTGGAAGCAGACAGAGAGCAAGGGGAGGAGAAACCTTATATAATTCCCAAAGCCACACCTCCAGGGACCCCTCCTTAGCAACAAGGCCCTACTTCCAACATTGCTTCCTTATTTCTGTGAGGGCTAGGGAGACATTCTAAATCCAAACCATTGCAGTGAACTCACCTTAGGCAGACCTTGATATACTGGAATCCCTTTTTAATCTGGCTAGATTAGGTACACCAAGAGCATCATCATTTAATGGTCCATTTTTTAAGATGGTTTTGCACTTGCGCATGTGTGTGTGTGTGTGTGTGTGTGTGTGTGTGTGTGTTAGTTACTGGAGATGGAACTTAGGACCTAGCTTGTACTCTATCACTGAGCTGCACCCCAGCCCAAAATTGATTGCTAAATTTGAGGTTCAAGAATGTTTAGGGATGATCAAACCTAAGTCTTTAACCACCAGAAACTGTAGGCCACAGTTATAACCACATAGAAAATTCCTACATATTTTATCTTCACTCAGAGGGCAGGATAAGATGGAAAATCCGAGGACCAGAGAAAAGAGGTAAGAAGGCAAGAATGTGAACCCTAGACATAAAGCACTAATGTCTCATGTCTCCAAGTGCCTAGGAATAAGCATTTCTTTATGTTGTTATTCATTCATGCCTTTCCTAGGGAAAAAAACAGATTGGCCAACACTGAAACAAAAGGAAATATTCAAAATCATTAAGGAAACCACCACACTTGTATGTGTGCTGGTCCATACCTATATCTACTCTAAAAAATACTTGGGCAAGTTTTGCATTAAACCTGGGAAGGATTTTGCCAGGGATAGTGTCTCAGGGAGTCACACAGGGTCCTCCTTCTCCTTTACTCTTTCCCCATAATCCTCCTCAGGGCCCCTTTCATGTCTTTATTACGTAGTGTGTATATGAAAGGGTTTAGAGTTGGAGTGACAATTCCGTAGAGTAAGGCCATGAACTTGTCCCGGTCCCGGGAGATGGCCGACGTGGGCTGCAGATATGTGGCCATAGCAGTACCATAAAAGAGAAACACCACCACCAAGTGAGACGAGCACGTGCCCAGAGCTTTCCGGCGTCCCTCGGATGATCGGATCCTCCACACCGCCTGAGCTATGCAGCCGTAGGAAACAAGAATGATCACCAGGGGCACCAGCAGTAAAAACGCACTGACCAGGAAGAGCTCTGTCCGGTTGAATGTGACATCCACACAGGCGAGTCTGAGGAGGACGGGCACTTCACAGAAGATGTGGTCTATGACATTCCTTCCACAGAGGGGGACCTGTGTGATCAGCACCGTCTGCACCGAGGAGCTGGCCAAGCCGGTCAGCCACGTCACGACCATCAGCTGCAAACAGATGCGTGGGTGCATGAGCGTGGGGTAGTGCAGAGGCCGGCAGACAGCAGCGAAACGGTCCACCGCCATGACCGCTAAAAGGATGCACTCAGTGGAGCCCATAGCTAACGACACATAGAGCTGACCCACACAGCCACCGTAAGATATCACCTTCTCAGGGCCCTGCAAGTTAAACAGCAGCTGAGGGACTGTGCTCGTGGTGTAGCAGAGGTCCATCAAAGACAGGTGGCTGAGGAAGAGGTACATCGGAGTATGGAGCCGTGAATCCAGACGGGCCAAAATAATGATGGCTATATTGCCAAAAAGGGTGAGCAAGTAGAAAATCATGACGACAACAAAGAGCGCCATCTCTAGCACAGGCTGCTCTGAGAAGCCCAGCAGGAAAAACCCACTATAGGAGCTGATGTTGGGAGTGACCATTACCTTTCATGGCATTGCTACCAAGATAGAAAGCTGCTCATGTTTGAATAAGTAGATACATGAGGTTGGACGAAAACATACTCTTACATCATCTTCCCTAGACGCCACCCTGAAAGATGCAAGGAGAGCACAATCTTCTCTGAACTGTAGGTCGTTGTTTTGAATGTGAACAGTCCTGAGCCCACATGAATACCCTTTTCCTGCTTTCCTGGAATTCTTATCATTCACCTATTTTGCTTATTTACCTCTTTTCCATTTCCCTACCACTGCCTTCAAACATGCTATAACTCTCTGCCTTTAACAATGCTATTAGGACTCACTTGCCCTACTGTTCTCTGTTCAATAGCCTCTATCTGTCTTCTGTGCTTTTGACTTGCTGAAACAAAACTTGTAAATCATGTTTTATAGTTAATCCAGTGAGCTTGACTCACTTCCGGTCTGTCTCACGAAAATGAGCAATTGAAACATGCTAATTGCCATACTTTAAATTAAACGTGTTTTGTTTCTTCCTGCATTCTGAAAGCTTTTATACTTTCTATATTAGGTTATTTTTTCCTCCTCCTCCCCATGTGGTTCTTTCTCAAATTTTGGTACTTTTTTTTTTCTCTGCTCTTTTCTGTAAATAATGCTCAATGTTTTTACCTGATAGATCACGTCCATTTTCTACTTGCTGATGATACCATGACTTTTTTTGTTCAGTTGATTTTGTCAATTTGGACCTTAAAACTATATTCCAGTGTATCTGCACAATACCTGTGCATGTTATATCACCTTTGATTCTATGTGTCTAACATTCAACATCATTACCACAAGATGCTTTATGATGACCACCTTAGCAATAAATCTCACTCATGCACCTTGGTTGAAAATTCAGAATAACATGTGACCTCGCTTTTCACCGCTCCTGTCTCTAATAATCCTGTCCTAGGTCCATAACTGAGACTCATGTTCTAATAATACATTGAAACATGGCTCTTCTATTAGTCTTCCCAGATAAAATTCTGCAGAAGTTTCTTTGTTCATAAAAGATTTAGACAAAAAATGTTTTCATGTGTGCCTTTTCCAGGAGCTCCTAAGTTGTTTTTGTTTTTGCTTTTGTTGTTGTTGCTACTAATTATTTTGTGTTCATCTTACACGGGCTTATATATTGGATATTTGTTTATATTCATGCTAACTTTATCATTCATATTACAAGCATCTGTAATTAAAGACCAATAAATGTGTTTCAAATTCCCCAGAGCCAACTCATGCATATAAAACAGAAACTTGATTGAAATGTAATCTGATTGAGTAATTAACTATGCCAAAACTGAGTCTCAATACCTATTATTCCTCCTTTACATAAATAGGCATGCTTCCCAGTTCCCACCCCCTTTCTTTCTTACACAATTCTTCCTACCAATCTCATCTGCCTAGCAGCACCAACAATCACCTCTGACAATAAAACAAAAATAAAAAACCTGTCTTCCCATTATTCTGACTCAATATCATGCTGAATAAATTATAACCGGTCTTAGTGAATGTCATGTGTTAAATTAGATTTATTGAAAGACATTTCTCTGGAGAGACTTTTCACTCTGAACCTAGTTAAGAAATCTGGAGATGCAGCACCTGCTTGTTGCTTTGTCAGAAGCTTCTATCTGCCAGCTTCTCATTGCCAAGGGAATTCCTTAAGTGAGATTATGATACAGAAGAAAGGGAAGAATGAGGGTACAATTGGCCACTGTAAAAACTATTGATGTTGGTATATTCACAGTGAATGCATACATATTTTACTTTCTTAATAGTATTTTTAAATTTTTGTTTATGCTTCTTAGAATTTAATATAATCATTAATGCTCTGCACAATGCTTTTTATATAAAATAACACATTCCTATGTTGAAAAGGGACAGAGTTATTTACAATGGTTGTTATCATATCCAAGTAATATTTAAGTTAGCACTTCCTCTATGACATAGGGTAAGCAAATTGATAGTATTTAATCTCTATACAAATTATTTAATTAATTCACATAAGAGAAACATGTTTGGTAAAACACTAAAAATCTATCTGTTTTTCTTTAATCACAGAACATTTCTTCAATTAAGTTGTATCCATTTATTATAAATAAGACCTAAACAAGCAATTTCCTTCCTCTTCACAGAGCATTTGCCAGGAGAGTGATGGACACTCTCCTGGCATCATTGGTTCAATGGCTAACATCTTTTACCTGAGGTAGAAGAGCAGGCACCAGGAAAGACCCACTGCATGAGCCCCCAGAAGGAACAGATTCTTCTTTTCCTCTAAAATAAGGAGAGTGAGGAAGAAGAGGATCCCAAGGTCTATTTAGGCGGCTGAGGTCACTGGGGCACAGGGTCCCAAGGAAGCAATTAATCCTGCGTTCACTGAGTCACAGTGAGCCAGAAGTCCTTAGGGATAGGGGTCTGTGGGGCAGATACATCACTCTGGTTTTATTATTTGGTAAGCCATTATTCTCCGTTTTCAACACATAAATAAGTTTCCCAGGTGGGACTTGGCCTCACTTGCATTTGGAAGCCGTAACATTTTCAAACCTCAGCTCAGGATTTGTCTTCTTCAGATTCTCTCCAAATTGCTCCAATATGTTCATCACTCTAAATAAAGCATGAAAGATGTCCAGGGTCTTACTGAGAGGCTTCATGTGGGTTCATAGACTGGTTTCACACTCGTTAAAACAAGCTTCCTGGCTCTGGGGCTGTGAGGGCAGCTCCTAGTCCTAGGATGCTGGATGTGGCTTACACGGGGCTCTCAGACAAGGAACCTGGCCCTAAACCATGAGCAGATGACCTGATTCTGGCAGAGTTTCCACATGACAGAGCAGTTCCCAGTGCAATCTCCGGAAAGCCAGATCTCCACACAAGGGCTTGCCATTTCTTAAAAATTTTATTTATAGATAGATGATATAGATATTTACCAAAAGCATTTCTTCAAGAGAAAAAAAACCTTTTCCTCTCCTTTAATAGAAGGCTGATCTACCACTTGATCTCACTCATATGTGGAATCTAAAAAAGTTGATTTCATAGAAGTTGAGAGGAGAATGGTGGTCACCAGAGGCTGGGGAAGGCCACAGGGGTGAGGAAAGGTTGATCAGTGTGCACTAAGTTAGACAGGAGCAAGAAGTTCTGCTGTGCTACTGCACTATAGATAGCCATACTATACTGTACTGCTAGAAGAAAGGATTTTGAAAGCTCTCACCATAAAGAAATGAAAAATGTTTGAGGAGGTAGATATGTTTAAGTGTGAAACATCATGTTACCCCACTAATATGTACAGTTTTTATGTATCAGTTAAAATAAGTTTAATTTAAAAAGACAGATTAACAGGAGACAAAAATTGTATGCCTGTGGGCACTAACAAAAGAAGCAGCTTGCTTGCTAAATGGCTAGTTATGATACTGAAAGCTCAGTCCTTGGTCCTTGATGCCTATTCAAATAATCATGGACGCCGGGCGTGGTGGCACACGCTTTTAATCTCAGTACTTTGGGAGGCGGAGACCTGAGGATCCGGGTTCTCGGCCAACCTCTCTCTCTCTGTCTGTCTACCTAGTGAGGCCCTCCGCAACTTCGTGAGACCCGGTTTCAAAAATAAAGCATAAAAAAATAGGGCCGGGGGCGTAGCACGGAGGTAGAACGCCCCTGCGTTCAATCCCCGGTACCGCAAAAAAAAAATAATAATAATAATCATGGACAAATTTTTTAATATACTTTTATTGGTGCATTGTAATCTCACATCATAATGTGGTTCATAGTGATAGGGACATACATGCACACAGCACTTGGTGAGCTTCCCCTCAGCTCCCTCCCCACTCTCTCCCCTTCCCCACACATGGTATTGAGATTGGCATTGATAGTTTCACATATGTATATAATGTCAATGGAAGTGTTTCCTTCATTAATTTCCCCTCCCTTAGACACCCTCCATCACTCCACTGGGGTGCGACGGACCAGCTCAGCCAGAGAGCATTGAGACCGACGGGACAGGGATTTCGGAAGGTGGGCAAGGTTTAACTTACCTTTGTCTTTACCCCTCTTAGGAGAGTTTGACGAAATGGTTAAGATTTTTCTTTACCTTAATCATCATTTGGATTCCAATTTGGACGGGAGGAAGGGAAACAGCCTTGTGGTAATACCTTCCATTGATACTTTTGTCAAGGCCTTTTGAAATTACAGGAGGGTACACTAAAAGCAAATCTCTGAGAATCCTGTGGATTTAACTTTGATGGTAAAGAAACAATTTTGCAAGTTTATCACTATTATATAGTGTCCTTCAGGTACTGCGACTGGGGAAGGCAGCCCTGGTTGCAACGCTCCCATATCATACATAGTACTATTGATTGCTCTCAAATCTTGAAGAAGTCTTTATTTGTCTGATTTTTTCTTGATAACAAAAACTGGAGTATTTTAAGGACTATTAGATTCCTTCAAATGCCCTTTTTCTAATTGCTCTTTTACTAGTTGTTCTATAGCTTGTATTTTTTCTTTTTTTTTTTTTTGAAGTTATTTTGACAATTTTTACTCATGTGTCCTTGCTGACCACATGAAAACAGACCCTTTTTCTGGCTCGGGGTACAGCTCTATGGAGCTGTTGAATGTAGGAGCCAAACGATTGCCTCTTCATGGCTGCAGCATAGGCCATTCCCTGGACCACTGTTGGTGAGGCATCTATGCAGTGAGAATGCCCCATGATCTCTTTTTACCTTCTCGCCTTCTTAACCTGGTGAGCCTTTACCAGTGAGCCTGCAGCGCTCTGGCGAGGTCCTATCCTTGCCTGAAAACTAAATTTTTTGAAAAAAAAAAGAGAAGAGATAGCTTACCTTCCGAGACGAGTCTGATGAGACCACCAAGGTCGGAAGACCATCGAGGGTCTTCAAGCCCCACGTTGGGCGCCACCTGCGACGGAGTTGTGTCTGTTTGTCACTCATCGCCGACTCCTTGCCCACCTTCCGAGATCCCTGTCCCGTCGGTCTCAATGCTCTCCAGCTGAGCTGGTCCGTCGCACTGGGGTTTCTCCCTCATCATCTAAAATCCCTCTTGTATCCTGACTCCTCCCTAGCTTCCACTTATGAGAGAAAACATATGACCCTTCACTTTCTGTGACTGGCTAATCTCACTTAACATAATTTTCTCCAGGTCCATCCATTTTCCAGAAAATTACAGAATTTTGTTCTTCTTTATTGCTGGGTAGAATGTGGACAAGGTTTTAAGAAAAAGGAAAAAAGTTTTATTGATTTGTTAGAAAATGGGGAATACAGCAAACTAACATTTGGGAATTACTGTTTCTAAGAAAATGAGCTTTGTGAAGGGCAAATCCAAGACCTAAGCTCTAGGTATGTTTATCAGGAGACATACTTTATGTCCAACTGGTGTCCTTGAGATAGCGATAGCTCCTCGGACCCAGGAGCACCAGTCTTCATGGCCAGGGCACTCCCCTGAGTAGTGGGTTGACTCTCCATCTCTCCCTAGAAGTAGGCCTACCTTCAAGAGGGAATATATGGCACCTTTTTCCCCAGAATTGGCTGCTTTTCATCAGCCAATGGGGCTCTGAGAAGGCTTCTTTCTGCATTTTTTGATTCTCAAATGTCTTCAGTGTAAAATAACCTCCATACCAGACTCTCGGGGGTTCCAAGTGGTCCCCACACATTCAAAAGGAAGACAGCATCCATTGATTCTTGAACTATTACCAAAAGTTTATAAGCAATATTCTCTAGTACATAGAAAACACAAAATTAAATACCAGGTTAGCAAAGAGTCTGGTCACTGGTCTTATATTTTAAAGCTTATTAAGTAGATTACATCTCAAAAATGAAACAGATCATTAGAAGTGGAGATGTTACATTTGAATTTGGAGAGTATGACTAGACTTGAACACTCTAGAACATGTGTCTGTGCATCTTTATGGTCCTGGGAGGATTTTCCAGCATCTCTGTGCCCTAAGACTTTACAGGCAAAAGTACAGAATACTCAATGTCATTGTGTCAGTGTGCATGGATTCACCCAGACCACAGAAATGCCACTCAAGGCAACACAGTGAAACAATACCATTTCTAACCACAGCTGCTAAGAGTGAAGGACTCCCCTGGGGCGTGCTATTCCTCTCATCTTCATTGCTGGCAGACAAGGAGGCAGCTCAAGGTGTTAGTGTGGAAGTACAAGTTCATAGTCGTGCTCGGGGGTGCAAGAAGCAGGTCTGATAACAGAAGTCCTAAGGAGGGCATATTCTGTTTCTGACTCTTGTCTACACTTCCTCCCTCTTCTCGCGGTGGAGTCAACATTCTCATAACCATCGTCGTTGGAGTTGAAGGAGGACCCTCGAAGAGGCAGGTGGTTGATGATGGTATAGCACACTTCTTCAGAACAACTGCCATCCTCGTGCTCCTGCCATGCACAAAGGGAGGAGAAATCACAGACCTGGGTCACCCATCATAGGTGAGCTCAGAGCCCTGTCCCATCCCTCCTTTCTTCCGGTCTTTGTACAACTCATGGTACTCTCATGCCTCAGGAAAGCAAAGCCCTCACTCCAAGCCCTTGTGTCTCACAGACCCCATGTCAACAACACACACTTTTCCCCGGGATACGATTCAACCTGCTTCATCTCACCTCCAATGAGAAAAAAGGCAAGAAGGACATGTTCTATAGAAAAGCAGTTATATATTTTAGCTTACATATATTGAGGTGCAATGTATGCAATGAACAGACCTCAAAAAGTAATTAATCAGCCAGGCGTGGTGACACACACTTGTAATCCCAGTACTTGGGAGGCTGACACAGGAGGATAACAGGTTTGAGACCAGCCTCAACTACTTAGTGAGGCCCTCCACAACTTAGTGAGACCCTGTTTCAAAATAAAGAATAAAAATAGGCCTGGGGTATAGCTCAGAGGTAGAATGCCCCTGGGTTCAATCCCCAGTACCACAAAAAAAGTAATTAATCAGGAAATATAACCCAAATTTTTGTGAGAGAAAATGCTAATAATAAAATCCAGAGTTTTAGCACATTCTCAACTACATAGCACATTCTGTTCTGCATTAAAATTACCAAGTAAAAGATTTAAAATATAAAATATTTCTATGAGTCCACTCAGAAATTACAAGTGAAAGAAAGACAGACTCTTGAATAAAATTATCTGTATTTTGAAATTTATCAGAAAAATTTAATGAAAGTTAATTTGGTGTTTGTTTTATTTTGTTGATTTTTTAATTACCTGATTAGAAGTGGATGGAAATTCTTTACCTAGAGGATAAAAAGGAAAAGGAAAAGAATGTGAGATTTTTGGACCATCACAGGTTGGGGGGAAGATAGAATGCAGAGATAAAAATACACTGAGGCTCCTTGTTGAAACATCTGACATTATTCCCTTTTATGTTGAGGCTTCCAAGGTGAATGACAAGGTTAAGAAAGAAGGTGTGTTCTGAGCCAGCACCAGTACTATGTTCTGTGTAAATGATACATGCCAAGTTGGACTTTGGGATTTAGTAATAAAATGTTGTCCACAAACATGCTATGACAATGATTAAAGAAAGAATGATGAGGGCTGTACATTTAAGAGATAAATTCTGGAAAAGTACCATAGGAAAATCAATGCTTCTTAAAGATGAACAATCATTACAGAGGTGGCATAAAAGTAACTATTTCAAATTAAATACAAATATACAGATTCAGGTTGATTCCATCTGTGAATACTGAAGCATTCTGTAAATGAAGTAATCTGAAATACATTACCAACTTTTTTAATAAACAAGTTATAATTAGGGAGATGGCAGAATACTAAATATGGCAACCATCTCTAATTATAAGAAAAGTGACTGATTCTGAAACCTACAACATAATACACTTGATAGTGGTCTCGGTCAGCATTCTCATTGCTATAAACCAAAACAACTGACCACACAACTTGGAGGAAGGGAGATTTGTTTGTTAAGTTTCTTAGAGATTCTGGGTTCAGTTCATGTGAGGCCAGGGTCTGAAGCATGATGGTGGGAAGCAAAGAGAAAGAACATGCATAGCTCTGCTCTTACATCATGGAGGCCAAAAGCAAGAGGCAGCAAGCAAGGGAATTCAAAGACCCAAGCACAATCCCTAAGGCCACACTCCCAGGGACCCACCTTGTCCAGCCACGCCCCACTGGCCTAGATAAATTTACTACCCAGATAAATCCATTACAATGGATCTACTGATGAGATTACAACTCTCATGACTTAACTATATCAACCCTGAGCTCTTCAGGAAACATTCTATATCTTACCATAACATTAGTGAATCTTAGCAATTCTTAGACTATATTAAACAAATTAGATTCTGTTAAACAAATAAGCTAACACAATATTGCTATGGAATGGATTCTGAGGGTGCTACACTCTGAAGGGAAGCATATAAATGTTATGGGCTTGAGTGTCATGATATTGATGAGCGGCCAGAGAGTCTGGGCTCAGTGCTATTGCTCACAGAGTTAAGAGCACTTCTAAGTGTTAACTAAAGCTGCCTAGAAACAGATTTTAAGAAGGACTCATAATAAATGTCATTAGTGTTTTGGATTGTATTTGTTTCTTTTCTTTCTTTTTTTTTTTTTGGTACTGAAGATTGAACCCATTCTGCCTCTGGTTTACACCCCCCAGCCCTTTTTATTTTTTATGTTGAAACAGGGACTCACTAAGTTGCTGAGGGCCTCCCTAAGTTGCTGCGGCTAGTCTCAAACCTGTGATCCTCCTGTTTCAGCCTCTCAAGCACTGGGATTACAGCCGTACATGGAAGGCTGAGACAGGAGGATCACAGTTTCAAGGCCAACCTCAGAACTTAGCAAGACCATTAGCAACTTGGCCAAACTCTGTTTCAAAATAAAAATAAAATATAAGACTGGAGGTGTAGCTCAGAGGTAGAATGCCCCTGGGTTCAATCCCCAGTACTATAAAAAAAAAAATGGGACAGAAGAGCTTCACAGCGTACGAGGCAGCAGTTTTATTCAAGTTTACTTGTGGCCACCTGAGTTACAGAGGTCAGCCTAATGACTGTTCCTACAGACCACTATGGAAAGAGTGAGGAATATAATCTCATTTATTACCTGTTTCCTTCTAGAGCACATCAGCAAGATGATACTATCATGACTTCAATGTGTGGTTCATGGACTGAGCAAAGGACCAAGGAAACTTCCATGAAAGAACCTGCTTTATGCCTTAACTCACTCATCAGGGGGAGGGAAGATCTTCTTTATCCTGGGTATGTTTCACAGTGGGTTAAAAAGATCCATAAACATATTCTGTGAATTTCACCAGGACTTGAAATCATGGGTAAAATAGGTAATGTTGACCAACTGAGAACACTATCACATTGATTCTCCTGACTTACTCTGCTGCTGTGGTCCAGTTGGAATACAAACAAACAAACTAAAAGCAACATAATATCCCTGGAAAAATCAGGGAATTATTAGACTATCAGAAGGGTGTAGGATTGATGATTTTTTTTTTGAGTGTTTGTGTGTGGTACTGGTGATTGAACCCAGGGGCACGCTACCTCTGAGCTACTCCCACAGCCTTATTTTATTTTATTTCTTAAAACAGGGTCTCACTAAATTATTAGGGCATGCTAGCCCAAACCTGTGATCCTCCTGCCTCAGCCTCCCAAATACTGGGATTATAGATGTGTGCTACTGTGATTAACAGAATTGTTGATTTTTATTGCATCCCCCAGTTAACTTCCCTTTTAGCCTTTGTAAAGGATGTCTGAGTCTAAGATATTTTCACAAATTTAACTAGATGGTAACCTCATTCACATTTACTTTGTAGATGAAGTCTCTTTACTGAACTAAAGCAATATGGTGGCAAACATGAATAGTCTACTACTGCAAGAGTGTTTGCATCTGTCCATTAAAAAAAGATGTTCTCCAGAATAAATGCCATCCTGATAGATGGCCACACACACACACACAAATTCTACTGAAGATTAGAAGAAAGCAGATCAATCACATACAAACATTTCAAAAGAATAAAATATTCAAGGATGGATCACTAAGGAGCATCGTTGTTTTAGGTTAGACCTAAAGTGTCGAGAGTGGTAGGCGGAGACCAGTGACTGAGGTCCCAGAGGGTGGAATGTGGTGTCAAGTAGAGGAAGCAGCACTTTCCGAAGGGAAATGGTGAGCAACACTTAAGAGTACCAGAGCTAGGGTGATTAAGATTAATAATTGCCCTTTAAACTTTGAGGTCAGTAGTTTCCACTGGGCAGAGGATGCAACCTTTTTGAACATGACCCATAGTTACAAATGTATTTCATACCATGGTCTAGCACAATCCTGTTCATATACCTGCAGCTAAAATCATTGTGCCATTTGGCAGCTTTGTATGTGATGCACTATAATGATTTTTAATTATGCTATCCTGTTTTTGTTGTGATGATGTGTGGTGAAATGCCCATTGCATAGCCTACAGAACTCAGGGAGTGCAGTAGTTGTTCTAAAAGCAGGTCACTGTGAGCCCAGGTGGTTGGGAAATGCAAAGTTCCTAACAATGAGACTGTACTATTCCTACAGGAAGCATGAGAAAGACGGTTGAAGCAACAGCAATGAGAAAGTGATGGAAATGGGAAGAATTTGGTTAAAAAGTACAAAGTTTCAGTTGTAAGATGAGCAAGTTCTGAGGATCTAATGTGCAGCATGGTGACCACAGTTAGCAACACAGTGTTGTTTACTTAGAATTGGCTAGTAGGGTAGATCTTAAGTGGTCTCATTGCATCTCTCCATGCAAAATGGTAACTATGTGTGGTAATGGATGCATGAATTCATTTGGTGTGTAATCATTAGACAATGTATATCATATCATCACGTACAGTTTTTATTTGTCAAGCAAATGCTTGAGCCAAAAAAAGAATACCAAAAAAATTACACTTCTTACCATCAGCTAATATTCAATGTGGCCCTATTTTAAAACACTAATATATAATTAAAATCAGAAGGTTTTTGGTTAATTGCTTCCCATGTAAGTTTTTAAGTGTTGCTAAAAATAAGTCACACAAAAATATTACTGTAATACAAAGAATAATGTGGTCAGTTTCTTGAGACAGTAACGACTAAACAACACCTTCTCCAATCTACTTTAAAATAATATCAAGAGAATGTACAGTAATCTGGATGTTTACATTTACACTTCCCTAATGTGGCAAACGTTAGAATGACTTACTCTTCTTATCTTGACCTCGAACTTCTCCTTCAAATGCTGTCATTTCCTGCCTACAAGGAAAGAGATAGTGGCATGAGATTCCCCCAGGTTATCTGAAGCTAAGATGCACTGAAAAGAAGTATTGGATCCCCTGAACATTAGGCCACAGTTAGATTTGCAATGCAAATGTTAAATACAATTATAGCCTGCTTGCTCTGGCCCTTTCTGAAAAGCAAAATCTAGGAAGAAAATGAAAGTGGAGAATAAAACTCCATGTATGGTGGACCTCAGGGATTACAAGATTATCAGACCATGCGTATCACACATATAGAGAACATGTGTGCATCATAATGACATGTGGGACAATTCATCGGAGAAGCCTGGAAGTCAATTATTTGTCTGCTGCTCATGATGAAGGTATATAAATCCTTAAATATAAGTAAGAGAGCTCTGCAAATTCTAACTACAAACTTAAGTGGCAGGCATTACTAAATGTGGGGCAGCGGTGAGAGAAACAGAGATTGTCCCTGTTGGGACACAATTTTACACCACAATAGAGAAGGGCAAGGGAGGATGGGGTTGCCCACACATCACCTTTTATTTCTTTGTCCCCCAGTCTTCTAACCCTAAGAGGAAATATGGAGGCAATGACCAGTCCATCTCATGGACTGCCAACACAAAACAGAGGTGTGCAGGCAGAAGAGAGAAAATACTTATGATGAGGTATTCTAAAACAACATACAAATTTAAAACCCAAACAAGATTAAAGTCTGAACCTTAGCATATTCTCTTCTGCACCCTCCTCAGATACATACACACAAGCTAACACACACATGTATGCAAAGGTACCCATACAGGCTATTTTTCTCACAAATGATATGCTTCCTTTCAAAGTACTAAGCACTGTTACAAAGATGAGCTGGATAATAAAAAAAATAAAATGGAACAAGAAAACATAACCAATATACCAAGGCAGATAAATGATACCTGTTCATTATAACTAATAATTATTGTTAATAGTAATAGTAATAGATGGAGAAGAAAAATGGATTAGTCTAAATCAAGAAGGAAATGGGAAAATATTTAAAGATATTAAAAGCTTCAATGAATAAGGTCAATTCTTCTAAAAACAGAGTATAGTAAAGCATGCTTGTGCTAAAAATTAAATGGTAGAACACTAGGGAGTCAAATGGTTAGAAAAAGAACAATAATTATGAAAAACTAAGGTCAAATACATACCTAATTGCTATGACTAGAGATGAGAACCAAACAAATGAAACAAAACTATTCAAGGATATAAAGAAAGAAAAGTCCTGAAATAAAGACATGAATCCAAAAATTGATTTCACAGGGGAAAAAAAACAAATCATATGGGTCACTGAGGTATGATAACTCTAGTTAGCAAAATTGTACTGTACTCTTGAAATTTGCTGAGAGAGTAGATCTCAAGTACTCTCACCACCAGAAAAAAACTGGTGGCAGTGTGAGGTGATGAGTATGTTACTTCGTTATGCCATGGATTGTAGTAATAATTTCACTATATATATACATACATACATATACATACACACACACACACACACACATGAACATACATAAATCAAAACATCACATGTAGGCTGGGAACACAGAGCTTAGTGTCAGAGCCTTTACCTAGCTTACAAAGGTCCTGTACATAAAGTTATACCAGAAAAAATATATATACCATACACATCAAATATATATAATTTTTGTTACTTACACCACAAAAAAAATCTGGAGTTTTTTTCAAAATAAAGATGTCTAAAAGAAAAATAAAATTATATGATTCTAGGGGAAAGAAAGAAAAATAATGATTCTTTGAACATTCATGGGGGAAAATGTAGGTAAAACCAAATTGTCAAGTGAAGAGAATTCAAGATGGAGATTGGAACTAAACTCCCAAAGCTCAATGGCTGGAGAATGGAGCTGGAGAACCCACAGCTGGAAAATGAAAATAGAGGCCCCACAGAATAATGGAGCTGGAGAACTCACAACCAGAGAACCCACAACTGGAGATCCAAGCCCCTGGAGAATGGAGCTAGAGAATCCACTGCTGGAGGATGGAGCTAGAGTACCCACAGCTGGAGGATAGAGCTAGAGAATCCACAGCTGGAAGATGGAGCTGAAGAACCCACAACCAGAGAACCCACAACTAGAGAACCACAGCTGGAGAATGGAACTGGAGAACCCACTGCTGGAGGATGGAACTAGAGGACCCACAGCAGAATGGAGCTAGAGAACCACAGCTGGAGAATGGAGCTGGAGAACCCACAACTGGAGAACCAAGCCCCTGGAGAATGGAGCTGGAGAACCCACTGCTAGAGGATGGAGCTAGAGGACCCACAGCAGAATGGAGCTAGAGAACCACAGCTGGAGAATGGAGCTGGAGAACCCACAACCAGAGAACCCACAACTGGAGAACCACAGCTGGAGAATGGAGCTGGAGAATGGAACCCACAGCTAGGTAATGAAGCAGGAGAGCCCACTGCTGGAGAATGGAGTGATGCTGCCCAGTGAGTTTCTATGCTCTCTCTCCATCAGAAGAATCAGATAGAGGCACAACTGCAGAGGGAACAAGGCTCTTCATAGGAACTTCTTGCACCAGCAGAAGAGAAACACAGCACTGACCAAGAGACTGTCAGGCTGGCTCTCAGGACAAAGGAAAGAGTTAATTTATCAGGACAAAGGAAAGAGTTAATTTATTCATGTGAAAGGGCTATTAGCAAGGGTGGGGGTTGGGAGGATGTTAAGGTTTTAGGAATGTTAATTGACTTCAGGCACATTTCAAAGGTGTGTTTTTCCTTTCCTATGAGAGGACTTTAACTCTTAGGAAGGCAAGGTCAGTCCATCATCCCAGAGCCAAAGGTTAGCTTTTCATATGCATGCCCCATCCTGCATAAATATCTCTGATCTGTGATAAAGATGAGTTCCTGTAGCTGTTAAAAGAACACATAGGTGGAGCATGGAAGAAAAACAAATCAGGACAAGTAAAGAGTCAAAGGCACTGGGAATTGGCCATTTTGATGGCTCCTCAAGAGTTGGTTTTTTTTTTCATTACACTGTTTTTCCTCAACAAGAGCATCCTAGCCCTAATGATGCACCTGGTCTCTGAAGCTATAAAACTGTTTTTTTGGGGGGACGGGCAGTGAGGAGCAGACCGAGCTTTTTATAGCTGACAAGCTATGAGTTAAGGGGGGAGAACAGGGGAAATATATACATCTTGTAATGGCTGTCAGGCCATGAGTTAAGGCCCAAGAGTGTACCTGTCCCCTGTCCCCAGGGTGTCCCTGACTGTCCAGCAGCCATTCCAGAATTTCCAGGACTCTCCTTGGATCTCCTTGGCTTGCATTTTGAACTAAATTGTGTCCCCCTCAAAAATAATACAATGGCTGAAGTCTTCATCCCCAGGACTTCAAATGCAACTGTATTTGCAGATAATTACATTAAAATGAGGTCTTAGTAGTGACCCCAATCCAATTTGACACATATCCCTATTAGAAATGGAGATTTAGACACAGGCATAAACAAAGGGGAGATGATATGAAGACAGAGAGATGATAACCGCCATCTGTACAACAAGGAGAGAAATAGAGAGCTCAAAAGAATCTAACTTTTCTCATGCCTGGATCTCAGGCAAGTCCAAAACTGTGAGAGGTCACTTTCTGTGTTTTGGACCACCCAGTCTGTGTGGTGTGCTATGACAGCCCTAGTAAGCTAATACAGATTGATTTGTGGAATTTGGATCAGAGGACAACAAGCAGCAACTCGCTCTATTCCCCTGATGTGCTGCGAGGGAGTGATCAGCCATTTCCTGCTCTGCCCTTGCTCCCCCACTCTTGGATCTGCCCACACTGCAGAGGACAAAGACTTTAGCAGACCACCTCCATTATTTCAAATTAAGAGCCAGATGAGAATTGTTGCACACCAAGATATCTGGAATCAATATGAAGCGAAGTGAAAGAAGACATCAAAGTTAACTGAAACAAAATATAACACATTAATCTGTCTCAGGCCATAACATAATGTAGGGGGAAAAGGACAGAGAATATCTAAAATAAGTAATGAACTGATTTTCTTTAACAGGCACATTTCAAAATGATGGTCCTGGAACCAAAGACAACATGATACACTTTCAAACTCTATGGGGCATAATAACAAACAGGCCACCAGCCAGTAGCTATTGAGTGCTCCTGTCTGCATGTGTGTGCTAGAGAGTAGGCAGTAACTGTTTCTCACAATCACAACCTAATGTTGTTGTATTGTAAGAAAACAAAGCAATCCTGTCTATCAAAGTTATAAGATCACATAGAAACTGGCAGGCATCCATTGTGTAACTTTGTACACATGTCTATATGTTCCACTCCTGAATGTGCTGGTTTCATGTTTCTCCTTTTGTAAAATCTGCCCAGTGAAAACTAGCCAACCGGATTAGATTGTAAAAGACATACTCCAGCCAATGGGGAACGGTGTAGCGCCCTTCGCGTTAGGGAATAAAAGGCTGAGTGGACTGCCCGCCCAGTGTACTTGCACCCTTCTGTGTGGAAGTAAATTGCCTTGCTGAGTTACTTTTGGTTTCATGAGTTTTCATTTGCAGCTTCCCTAAAATCTGTTTCTAACAATTGGGGGCGATTCTGAGATCCCCACCATTCAGGTGAGTGTCACGGGTTCCTGACTCAGGGGGGACGCATCCTACTGCCTCATTGTGTTTGCACCTGTGTGTGGGGGCAACTTGGCAGGTCCCTGTCTGAGACCCAACAGTAAAAGTCTCTTGACAACACAGGGAAAGGCCTAAGCAAACACCATGGCCTACCAGATAATTTTGTGCACAAATCAAGGTAAGAAATGCCACAGGAGGTAACAAAGTATTTCCTTGATGGTTGGGTCATCCCAGAGGCTGTGTGAGTGTGGAGTTCCAAACTGCATTTCCATTGGAGGCTTCATACAGCTTAACTGGGCAGTCCTTGCGGACCTAGTTGGGTATTGTACCAGCTTGTGTGTTGCTAAAAAGCACCTAAAAATCCCTCAGGGAAATGGCCAGTGATTAATGAAGTGTCTCCGGAAGAGTGTGAGAGATCTCTGATAAAGGGGGTGGGCCTCGTCAAACACCCAGAGCCAGGTGTCTGGAATGGGGAAAATAAAGATAAGATAAAATAAGGATAAGGATAAGATTTCCTCAGACAGCCTCCTGGGTTAATGCTTAAATACTGTGAGGATAACCCTAGGACTTAGTGGAAAAAGGAGACAAAGGATTATTAAATATTATTGTTCATCTGGACCCGCAAGCCCATCTTTTGACAGAAGTTCAGGGCAAATGAGAATTGGATATATTAATTATAGATAAATGAGCACTCATACATTAAACAAAAAAAATGGATCCAAATATCTTTTAGTTCGGTTGACTTATAAATCTTTAACAAATAAGTTTATCTAAGTTTGGTAAAGTAAAAGTAAAAGATGTCATTAAAAATTATTTTTGCCAGGCCGGCCAGTTAAGATTATATTTGTTTATAAAGAATGGTCTGATTAAATGGGCAGAAAGAAAAAAGAAAAAAAAATCTCAAAACAGCAAAGTATTCACACTGAACTATGAATATTGATGTCAGCATTTCACAAATTGTACACTGAATTTTGGGAACAAAGAGTTAAAGCAGAGAGACTTTATAAATGTGCAGTTTGGCCAGAAAGGCATGTGTAAAACTGGGGCCCAGAGAGATGATGTTAAAGTAAAACAGCTGAAGGGAGGTCCAATGATAATGGCAATGGTTCATGCTGCTTACCACTCGCTGACTTCCTCCAAGGTGGACAAATTCATCCACAAAGCGATGAGGTCACTCCGAGTGAGGCAAGATCCATGGCCAGGGCCGCAGAGACACAAGAAGCTGTGGAGGAGGCCTACAGACCACACCCTCCCAGCAGAAGAGCACCAGAATTCAGGCACAGCTGGATGAGGCCACACCAGGCCCACCAGGCATCCAGCCCGGCCAGGAGCCCTCAGTCACCATGATCCTCATGTGCTACCAGAATGTGGAGGATGAAGCAGAGAACAAGGAGGTGCTGGGGTTCAAAGACACCATAAGTGAGCCCAGTGGCAATGCCTGCTGGTTTGGGACAATACCATGACTGTGCTTAGTCTGCCATGTTCCAGGGGGTCCACCATAGTTAAGATAAAAGCAGGCCCAAAGGCAGTTAAAGAAAAAAAGTTAAAGCAAAAGGAAACCCAATAAATAAGAGGAGATATTTATTGGTATAAGGAGATATTTTAAGAAAAAAAGGGGGGAGTTAAAAGAAAAAGGAAAATGCTTTTAGGTGGGAAAGGATTTTGTATGGCAACATTTTTTTTGCTTTTGTCGGTACTGAGGATTGAACCCGGGGGCATTCTACCTCCGAGCTACACCCCCAGCCCTATTTTTTTATTCTTTATTTTGAAACAGGGTCTCACTAAGTTGCGGAGGGCCTAAGTAGCTGAGGCTGGCCGCAAACCTGGATCCTCCTGTCTCAGCCTCCCAAGTACTGGGATTACAAGTGTGCACCACCATGCCCGGCTCATGCATCACCACGCCCAGCTGTATGGCAACATTTTTGTTCTAAATGACTGAATTATCCCATGGGGGGGGGAAAAGATAAAAACAAAAATCAGAGGGTTAAGCAAGTCACAGAAGGTTTGTATGGCAATATTTTTGTCTAAATGATTGAATTATCCCATAGTGAAAAAAAGATAAAAACAAAAATCAGAGGGTTGAGCAAGTCACAGAGGGTTTAAGGAAGTTGAGAATGATTTGTAAAGGATAAGACAAATAAAAGATTTTATATGTGTAACAAGGTTGGTTATAATTAAGAATTATTCAAACGGTTTTCTAAAAGTCACATTCAATGCTTTGATTCTATGTTTAAAACAATTAGGTTTTCTTAAGATATTGATCTGTTTTTGGTAAAATTTTACAAAAACTAGCCTAGGAAGAAACAAATTTTTTTGCATTTTAGTAAGGCAATTTCCTGTGTTTTCTTTTAAACAAAAGGATTATTTCTCTCTCTCTCTCTCTCTCTTTCACTCTCTCCCTCCCTCTCTCTTTCTTTACTAAGAAAGTTTAAACAAATACTTTGCATCTTTATCAAGGTAATCCCTTGGTTAGACCTTCAGTCATTGCATCTTAGCAGAGTCAGGGTTTAAATGTATTTTACAGCCTGTTAAATTACCACTTTATAACTCAAGATAAATGAACAACTATTACTTTGTATATATATATATATTTGACACCCTATATATCTGTGGCTATAGATATGTATATATCTGAGGGCTAAATATGCTGTGTATCTGAGGTTTATCTAAATGTTTCATAAATGCTTATAAAATTAGATATATGGGTTTATATACATGCAAGGTAACCAGTAAGTGATCTCTTTATGCAATGTAAATTGTATCTGATGCTTAGTACTATTCAAAAATCCCTGTCATTTAAGACCTGGTTTACATCTGATTGCTCTGACTGAATATTTTATTATTGTATAAAAAAGATACAATTGTTCTTCAGATAATAAGCCTGTTTCTAATCTTCTCTAAAGTTATAAAAGGTCTAGAGCTATTCTTTGATTTTTGTCAATGCTGTTAACCTACATAGACCTGTAATTATAGTTATCTTACTGAGCCATGGATTCTAAATTTCATTCCAAAAGTAAATGCTAAGTTAATACATTTTAACTTTTGTGTAAATATAACTTTTGAGTATTATAACTTTTGTGTTAACTATTGTTGTCATTTTTGTATGTTAAATATATTTGTGTTTCCCAAATATCTTCTGAAATGAAAGCTTAAGAGAACACTTTACCAAGCTGGTGTCCTAAATTGTTAATAGTGATAGCCTTTTTCAGGTTTAGATTTGTGTTTTCCTAAAGTGTATTATGACCATCTTTAAGCAAACATAATTAGAAGTGCTTAAACATTTCACATTCCAAGACCATGCCACTCTGATTTTAAAAAAATCAGACATTAATAACTATATATATTTACATATGTAAACAAGTCAAATTTAAATGGGGATTTATATCATCAAATATTGTCAGAACTATTACACAAACTGGATTTGTCTTGTCCCTAAGAATTGTACTTTGTATTCTCCTTGTAAATCTTTGTAACTGTGGTCTGTTAATTTTTTTACAGAAGTACAACTTCTAGCAGAATAAGATAAACAGTGTTTTGAGATGATAACCATAACCTGGAAAACATATACGCTATAATGCTGACCCCTATTCATTAATAAGGACTGGTAAAACTAACCTACTGGGTGTTCAACAACTGGGACTTGGAGAACAATCAGGAAATAAAAGGGATAAAGAGAAAGCAGTCAATATTTTGGCCCTGCCCTCCAAGGCCAAATAAGACCCAGGGATGATGGGACTCCTAAGGGCTCTGCAAATTCTGGTAAATCACCCCACCCCCCAATCAGGGGGATTGTGAAGACCCCAGAGACTCAGAGCCACCAGTGCATATTCTGTAAAAAAATGAGGGAAATATCCCCAATGCTTCAAGGGAAGCCATGTGGTCAACAAGACCATGACCCATCCTGGCACATGGAACAACTAGTAAAGGAAAACCCTCACAAAGTCCCTAAGTAACCCTGAGGAACCTTGACTGACCTTAACAGTAAAGTAATTTTATAAAAAGTAATGTTAGCCCCAAATAGAGCTACCTACTTGTTCTTGAATACCCAGCAGGAAAGTATACCCAGAAACAAGTGTGGTATTCTGGGGTAAAAAGAACCATACTCATAAAGTCATTTAAAAGACCACTCACATAATTTAACTAGTTATCTTCTGACTTTGACTCCCCTTATATTCTACATAATAATTTATAATGGTACTTCTGCTTTTAGGTTCACAGAAGAAATAATATGGCACTGATGTCCAAAACTTCGGAATCTTTATAAAATGCTATAAAACTAAACCTGTCCCCCTTGAAGTTTTACAGGTCCAGGAGTACTAGACACCTAAAGAAAAAACAATATGCTTGATTTACAAATGGCTCTGCCAAATATGTAAAAACAAAAGACAGATAGTTGTAGATAAAGCCTTATAATAAGCAAATTATTAGTACTAATACACAGGATATTAGTAGTAAATATGCTAAATTGTAAGCTATTACAATTGCTTACAATATGTTTGTTTTTAAAATGTAGAGTGGATTTGTCAACTATACTAAAGATGCTATAGAAGGAATAACTAAGCAATTAGATGCTACTAGCCAGATGACATGAAAAACTAGATTAGCTCTACAAGGATTAACAATCCTAGCGAATGAACTTGCTAAAAATTTAGGACTAGATGATCCCTTCACTAATCTAATGGAACAATGGTTCGGTAAATGGAAGGAAATAATAACACCTGGCCTGACATCCTTATATTGGAATGATGGATTTTGATAGGATGCTGTATAATCCCTTGCATATGAGGATTAGTCCAAAGACTCATAGAGACAGCCATTACTAAACTGCCTGTGCCCCCATACCATGATAACCTTTTTTTACTTGCAAACCCAGATTGTGAAAGTCAGCTCATGTTAATAGAATTTGAAGAAAAAAATAGAAGTGTATAATAGTAGAAGGGGAAATTGTAAGAAAGGAAAGCAATCTTTTGATGTTATAAGATCACAAAGAAATTGGCAGGCTTCCATTTTGTAACTGTAGCCTAGGTATCCATTTTGTAACTTTTGTGCAAGTGTTTATATGTTCCACTCCTGAATGTATAGGTTTCATGTTTCTCCTTGTGTGAAATATTCCCAGTGAAAACGAGCCAACCAGATTAGACTGTAAAAGCCATACTCCAGTTAATGGGGAACAGCATAGTGGCCTTCACCTTTGCGTTAGGGAATAAAAGGCTGAGCGGACTGCCCGTCCAGTGTGTTTGCACCCTTCTGCATAGAAGTAAATTGCCTTGCTGAGTTACTTTTGGTTTCATGAGCTTTTATTTTTGAGACTGACGCGCTACCTACTGCGCTAATGAGTCACCTTTCATGAGCTTTTATTTGTGGCTTCCCTAAAATCCATTTCTAACATGTTTAAAGCTATATTTAACATGTGAAGAAATCAAAATTTAGAGAATGTAAGTAACTTGTCTCAAAGTTAACATACATGACCAAGAAGACTTTAATAAAATCCACAAAGCAGACAGGCCACACAGGTACTGGTCATGATGAAATAAAATTAAGCTTGTATTTAAGGTTGTAAAACAATATTTAAAATTAAAGACTACTCAAATTCAAGGATAAATGAAAAATGAAATATTGAATAATAAGAATATAGTCCTAAAACATATTTGAAAATGTTAACACTTCAGTCCCTTTAGCAGAAAAGAACTAGAAAATAACATCTAGAGCTGGGCATGGTGGCACACGCTTGATTGTAATCCCAGTACTTAGGAGGCTGCAACAGGAGGATCGCAGGTTCATGGCCAGCCTCAGCAACTTAGTGAGGCCCTCCACAACTTAGTGAGACCCTCTTTCAAAATAAAATAATAAAATAGGGCTGGGGGTATAGCTTGGAAGTACAAATCTCCTGAGTTCAATCCTCAGTATCACAAGAAAAAGAAAAGGAAGGAAGGAAGGAAGGAAGGAAGGAAGGAAGGAAGGAAGGAAGGCCAGGTGTGGTGGCGCACGCTTGTAATCCCAGTACTTGGGAGGCTGAGACAGGAGGATCCGGGTTCGCGGCCAGCCTCAGCTACTTAGTGAGGCCCTCCGCAACTTCGTGACACCTGGTTTCAAAATAAAGGATAAAAAATAGGGCCGGGGGTATAGCTCAGAGGTAGAATGACCCTGGCTTCAATCCCCGGTACAGCAAAAATAAAAAAAAATAAAAAAGAAAGAGAGAGAGAGAGAGAGAAAGAAAGAGAGAGAGAGAGAAAGAAAGAAAGAAAGAAAGAAAGAAAGAAAGAAAGAAAGAAAGAAAGAAAGAAAGAAGGAAAGAGAGAAAGAAAATACCATCTAGGTCAGACCTCACTTATTTGTTTTTTATTGCTATGCTGGGGATGGAACCCAGGGCCTCCCATCTGCCAGGTGAGCATTTTACCACTGAGCCACACCCCCGACCTTACTTTAGACATGATGAAACAAAAGCCTTGTTTAAATTCCTAGTTTATGGCTAAATTAAATGCCTAATTAAATGCTTCAGTGAAAAGCCCAGTTTAGCCGGGCGTGGTGGCGCACGCTTGTAATCCCAGTACTTTGGGAGGCGGAGACCGGAGGATCTGGGTTCGCGGCCAGCCTCAGCTCTCTCTCTCTCTGTCTCTCTCTGTCTCTCTCTCTCTACTTAGCGAGGCCCTCCGCAACTTCTTGAGACCCGGTTTCAAAATAAAGTATAAAAAAAATAGGGCCGGGGGCGTAGCG
>PVJS01016941.1:0-29901 GCA_004027185.1 Glis glis
TTTTCAATACAGATTGTTTAGAATAAATGACAAATTGACATAGCTCCTAAAACATTGATCTTAAGGAATTTTCAGTTAGAAGTAGCCAATGTCACTGGGCATGGGCGTAATCCTAATACTTGGGAGGCTGAGGCAGGAGGATTGCAGGTTTGAGGACAGCCTCAGCAAGTAGTGAGACTCCCATCAACCTAGCAAGACGCTGTTTCAAAATAGGTAGAATGCCCTTGGGTTCAATCCTCAGTGCTACAAAAACAAAAAAGAAGTAGCCAATGTAACATTTCCTGAAATATACTTAGAAGGCCTTCTACAAATGCTGGTTGAAATAAAAGTATGAGGCTAACGCCTGTACTCCAAGCTACATGGGAGGCTGAGGTGGGAGGATCACAAGTTGCAGGCTAGCCAGGGCAACGTAGCAAGACAATGCCTCAAAATAAAAATTAAAAGGGCTGGGAGCATAGTACTTACCTAGCATGCATTAAGCCCTGGGTTCAATCACCAGTACCTATGAATGAATGAATGAATGAAGTTTGATGCTCTAGATCAATTCTTTTTGCTGATTAATAACAACCAATAATAAAAAATAATTCTTTTATGCAAAGGGTATAAAAGAAAGGAGAGCCAATTTCTTTTTCTTTTTTTTTTTTTTTTTTTTGCAGTACGAGGGATTGAATCCAGGGGCATTGTACCTCCAAGCTACACCCCCAGCCCTATTTTTTTTATTCTTTATTTTGAAACAGGGTCTCACTAAGTTGCAGGGGGCCTCACTAAGTAGCTGAGGCTGGCCGTGAACTGGTGATCCTCCTGTGCCACCATGCCCAGCAGGAGAGCCAATTTCTAAGGTTATGTATATGTGTGCGCATGCAGAATGAGAAAGAACAGCCTCATAATTATTGGAAAACAGAAAAGAATGGCCTCAGAATTTCTTGCAAGATTTAGCAGCCACCAATATTTAGTACAGTCAGTCCTTAAGCCCTAAGCTGTCCATCATCTTAATCCATTGTGCATCAGAAATGTCCAACCTAATTAAAGGATTTTAGTTTCCATCCTAGCTTCATTGTGAAAATTGCTGAGAACATACACATCCAAAGTCTAACCTATTTTAGCCTAACTCCCATCCCCTCACACCCCATTAAATTCACGTCCCCACCATACCTCTCACAGCTGCCATGAAAACTCAGCTGGCTTGAGAGTCACATCACCATTGAAGTCCTTCTTAGATTCTCCAAAGCAGAGTTTCCTGCTCCGTCCTCTACTTTGCCATCACTTATTAGTATATCTTTTACTACCTGATACTCTAATCTGTCTCTTTCAGTGTTTTTCACAAGTTCTCAGGGTACTGAAAGGCAATAACTATGTCTTATTCATCTTTGTAACCTCAGTAAATATTTGCCAAGGAATGATGGATTTCTAATGTATTTCATGGGAAATCCCTTTATAATGAGCCTTTTTTTTGTAATGTAGTCTGCATTGTTGGCATAATTTCAGATGACGATAACAAGTCAATATCTTTTGTCTGAGGAATCACAAGGGAATAAAGAACCAGCATATGTTGAATAGAAAG
This sequence comes from Glis glis, assembly GCA_004027185.1. Taxonomy (NCBI): domain Eukaryota; kingdom Metazoa; phylum Chordata; class Mammalia; order Rodentia; family Gliridae; genus Glis; species Glis glis. Next base: position 1,562 of record PVJS01016941.1, read on the forward strand.
CTTCCTTAGAATGACTGCTGAATCTTATCAGTAAGAAATATAAATTGGTTGCTCAAATACGTTAAGGAAGAGTTTGCTGCTTCCTGGGTGTATACTTGTTCAAGTGGTTTATTGATTTCCTAAGAACAGTTCATTAAAGGGCTCTGGAAAAGAATGAGACCTTGGTGCAAAGGGCAGCCATCTCAACAGTCCTGTGTGAGTTGTTTTTCTCTTTGGAAATGGGTGACTGAAGGCTTCCTGAGCCCACACTACCTGTTTTTCAGAAGTAAATAAAGGCTAAAGTGGGGCACTGCTCCACAGCCCCTGCAGCAATCCCTCAGGGATAACAAATCAGACAAGTGATGTAAAGCGGGTGTGCTTTAACTTACCTTATTCTCTCATTTAAAAGCAGGCTGGAAGGTGAGTGAGGTGCCATTGGTGAGAAATTCCATGCGTTCCTTTTCTAGGATATAGCTGCAACATCAGTAGAGCATAGTCAAGAATGTGGGCTCCAGAGTCAGGGCTGAGTTTGAACCCCGGCTCCACACCTGCTGTGTAACCTTGAACAAATTACTTCTCTGTGTCCAGCAAAATTAGGTTGGCACTACCTGTCTTTTGGGTTATCAGAAGGATGAAATGAGAAAATGCAGGTAATCTCTTGGCATCGTATCTGGCCCATTCATAGCCTCTTTATATTCAGGTTGATGATGGTAGACTCATGCATGATGAGTTTCTAGCTTAGATGCCTAGGGGACCAGTGGTAAAATGAGATTGGAAATTCATGGGAAAGATCAAACTCTGACCATGTTGCACTTGAGATATCTGTGGGCCTGCAGCTCCTGCAAGAGATCTGGATGGAGGCCATGGATTTATTATAGATAGTATAGGTGGTCAGTGAAGCCTTGATCGGGGAGGCAATTCTGAGGATGAATAAGTAAAATAGAAAGAACACCAAGTGCAGAACCGTGAGAGATAACAACTGTTATGGGCTAATGAATGTGAGAAGAGAAGCCAGCAAAGGAGACTGAAGAAATGTTCAGGAAAGTGAAAGAAGGGGCTGAGGGGGAGCTCAGTGGTAGAGTGTCCTGCCTGGCATCATTGTCACAGAAGCCAGGGGAAGGAAAAGTTCCAAAAGGAAGCAATGGAAAAGTGGCATATATCACAAAAAGTCAAAACAGGTAAATACTGAAGAATGCCAGTTAAATTTAGTAGAGATCACTGGGGACCTTGGTAAGAGGAGTTTCCATTTTTTATGAGACGAGGACCCCGGTTAATGTAGACTGAAGGGTGAAGGCGAAATGACATCAAGATGGCAAGAAGAGAGAGAAGAGGGGCCAGGGTCCCAGTATCTCCTCCAAGGGCACTCCCCAGGTGACCGAGCTTCATCCACTAGGCCCCACTCCTCAGGCGTCCACCACCTTCTAGTAGTGCTGTAGGTCGAGGACTAAGTCTTTAACACATGGGCTTTTGGGGGCATTTAAGATCCACACTATAATCAGGTGTGGTGGTGCACACCTGTAATCCCAGTACTTGAGAGGATGAGACAGGAGAATCACAGCTTCGAAGCCAGCCTCAGCACCTCGGTGAGGCTCTCAGCAACTTAGCAAGATTCTGTTTCCAAATAAAAAAATAGTGCTGGGGGTGTAGCTCGGAGGTAGAATGTCCCTGGATTTAATCCCCAGCACCACACACACACACACACACACACACTATCGTGGCAGCTTTCAGTGAAGATAAAGTGAAAAGGTGCGGTGCCCTGTGACGAGGTTGAGGATGTAGGACAGCTTGCTGTCAGGGAGAGAGGGGACTGTGGAAGAGAGCTTCACCAGCTGGCCAAACATTTGGGAAACAGGCGGGATGTGTGGCTTGAAAGGGTATTCAGAGCAGAGAGAAAACAGTAAGTTCAAATGTGTTTGTTTTGTGGAAGGTTTACAACCAGGAACTTGTAGGCAAAATTTTCTAACTTGATCTATCTTGGTAGCACATTTAATACGTAAGATTAACTCTCATTTGTAAAATTAAGGACATGATATTTAAATGATCTCATAAGGGAAAAAAGCCATTTTTATGTTCTAATCATGTTGTCAGTACTTTTGGCTCTGTTCCTTATAGAAAGAACTGCAAGTCTTATACTGCACTGTGTTCTTGAAAGTAATGCTTATTCATGCTTATTTCTCAGTCTTGTAAGGATTAAGCGAGGGTTTTAACACCACTGGACACATAGGACAGCTCAGCAAGTGAGTTCTCTTTCCCTGCCCTTTTTCTTTTCCAGAGAAGGCACTTGGGGATCTAGTTTACATTTGGAAGGAAGAAGGGGTGTCCGTGGGGTGGTGCAGACAGGGCTGCTTGGCATAGTGTGCTGTCAGGTGGAATTTCAGGAATGAGGTCATCTAGTCAGTATTTTCAACAGTGATGGAAATGTTGTGACGTCCAGTATGGCAGCCACTTACCACAAATGGCTGTTGGATATTCAAGAAGTACCTGATGCAACAGAGGAACTAAACTTTTTTATTTACTCTTAATTTAAATTTAAGTAACCACAGATGGCTACTCTTTTTGGACAGCACAGATGTAGTAGATAAGGTGCTGCTTGGCTGAAAGCTTCAAGGAAGAAGTGGGCCAGGTGCCTAAGGACCAGGTGAGCGTCAGGTGTGTGGCTGGGCTTGGGTATTGGGGAAGTCGAGTTGTGGATAAAGGAGCTCTGTGTGCCCTGATGCAAGGAGCCTGGATTTGAGCTGTGGCCAGAAGAGCTTAAGGAGAGGGGTGATCTAGTCAAAGCAATGGATGGAAAAGACAACTTTGTAAACAGTAGGAATCAAGATTAGAGGGGAAACAAAAGAAATAATTAAAATAGACGTACAGAAATTCCAGACTGGAGGCGGGGGTTAGCCTCAGTGGCAACAGAGAAACATTCGTTCCAAAGTAAATAGTAGGAACATTTGCCAAGTATTTCAAAGAACTGGGCAAATTTCAGGAAGTATCATACAAACCATGTAATACAACACAACAACGCTATAGGAAAGGGTTGGAAAAAATATAAATTGTAGGGACATGGAAGCTGTAACCTTTTACACAGGGGGATTTCAGTGTCATCCTGACTGTGATGAAGCACATTTCTTTGCATGAATGGTTATTTGTGATGATGAAGAAATATTTCATTGCCATTAAGTGTTAGCTATATCAGTCCCATCTCGTTTCATGTATGTAATGAGCATCTACTGTCTGCTCAGTAGTGTGCAATGTATTGTGGTGGAGTTTGTGGTAAAAGAAATATGCAAGAACAATTGTGATTGGAAAAATACCCAGTCTCATTTACAATAGAAGACAAACTAATTGAACAGGTGGATGACAGTTATTTATATATTTATCATTGTGGTACAAACCAGGAGCATTCTACCTCTGAGTTATACCCCCAGCCCTGTTTTTATTTTTTATTTTGAAACAGGGTCTTGCTAACTTGCTGAAGCTGCCCATGAACCTGCAATCCTCCTGTCTCAGCCTCCCAAATACTGAGATTACAGGTGTGTGCCACCATGCCCAGCTGGATGACAGTAATTTAAATATCTAAAATGAATGGCACAGATGAAAGGTGATAGAAGCTCAATTCTAGGTGAGGTAGAATGGCCAAAGAAGGCCGGGCATGGTGGCACATACCTGTAATCCCAGTAGTTGGGAGCTTGAGACAGAAGGATTGCAGGTTTGAGGACAGCCTCAGCAAATAGTGAGACTCTCAACAACCTAGTGAGACCCTGCTTCAAAAATGTATATAAATAAAAAGGGCTGGGGGTATAGGTCAGAAGTAGAATGACCCTGGGGGCAATCCCCAGTACCGCAAAAAAAAAAAAAAAAAAAAATAAAGAATGGCCAGCGAAGCCTTTAGCCTGTGCTTCAAAGGAAAGTTAATCCAGTAAGTCAAAGCACTTCTGCAAGTACATTCCACAAAATGTTTTGCAAAAGTTTCAAAGCAATAATTAACTCAGAATTACTGTGGCAATCTCATTTGTCCAAATGAAGTTCTGTAGCCTGGTGACCTCTGTCAAAGTCTGTACAGCTTGTTTCCTTCATTCATTTTTCTGGACACAGGAAATCACAGCCCTCACAAATGCACCCTCCTATCGAGTCCAGTATAGGACTCGTGTTATTCCTTGGTGAGAAAGTTCACATGGTTGGTTATATTTTGAAAAGGCAAAGGAGACAATGAAGAAGATGTGTTTGAGACAAATAAAAAGAGCCTAGAATTTTGTGGAGGAAAAAAAAACTCTAGTGTTTAGACAGTAAGAATCTGTTTCACCTAGATTTTCATTTTCAAATAATTTCACATAGTAACTCCTGTAGAGAAAGGCAGGGTCATGCTGTGTTGCCCACTTTCAGCTTTTGTAGCTCTCCATTGCACAAAGTCAATGAAAAGTCCTCACTAGGTTCTGAACAGTACAAGCACAGCTGCTGGGATGCTACAGGGGTCCTGCTTCCCGCTAGCGCAGGTCTCTGGGGCTGCAGAGGCACTGGTGGAGAGGAAGAGATCAACACACCAGCATCTGGAGGATCCTGTGAGCTTAAAAAACCTAACAAAGGGGAGAGAAGGGATACTCAGCAAAATGAAGGTGGAAATAAAAAAGCAGAGTCAATGCAGAGAAAATACTCCATGGGCCCAGCCCAGTGTTTCAGTTAGAAGGAAGACCCCCGCCCCAACTCCCTTCTTTTCCTTTGGTAACAAGAACTATAAATCCTGAAAGAAATGAAGACAAAACCCCAGAAGGTGAGAAAACAAAGTGTTAAGATGGAAAGCTTAATGTGCTCCATTGACTCATGACTTCACGATTTCTGACTTTTGTTTCTTTTTGGCCCTTCCACATTCAGGGAAGAATATTGTATTCAGGAAGAGGTAGTTTTTCACTAGTTGCAATGGAAATTGTACAAGGGTGTATCCGTTTGGCCAGTGGAGGTACTGACATCTCTCTCAGTTTAACTGAGTTAAAATCAGATATGCTGTGACCAAACACTAAACTTTCCGATAAATGTTAGGAGATAAGTGAAAAGCAGTGGATGCCATCTCATGAGTGAAATGCTTGAATTTGTGTGTGTGTGTGTGTGTGTGTGTGTGTGTGTTTTACTGGGGATCCCCAGGGACATTCTTCCATTGAGCTACCCCTAGTCCTTTTTATTTTTTATTTTGAGACAGGTTCTCACCAAGTTGCTCAGGCCAACCTTGAACTTGTGATCCTCCTGTCTCATCCTCCCAAATACTGGGATTATAGGCATGTGCCATCACACCCAGCTTAAGGTAATTTTAAAGCTGTTCAACAAGGTGGGCATGGTAGCGCACACCTGTAATTCCAGTATTTGGGAGGCTGCAACAGAAGGATCACAGGTTCGACAACAGCCTCGGCAATTTAGCAAGACCCTCAGCAATTTAGGGAGACCCTGTTTCAAAAACAAAAAAGTAAAAAGGGCTGAGGGTATAGCTCTAAGGTAGAATGCCTCTGAGTTCAATCCTCAGTACTAAGGGGAGTGGTGAAAAGAAAAGTACTGTGTTTTGTTTTGTTTGTTTGTTTGGTACTTGGGATTGAACCCAGGGGCATTTTGCCTCTGAGTTACACCCCAGTCATTTTTATTTTTTGTTTTGAAACAGGGTCCTGCTAGGTTACTGAGGGTCTCACTAAGTTGCTGAGGCTGGTCTCAAACCTGCAACCCTCCTGTCTCAGCCTCCCAAGTACTAAGATTACATGTGTGCACCACCATTCCCAGCTCTATTGTTTTAGATATTGTTCTTCTGCTTATTGTTCACAGAACTCAGTGATCCCAGGGCCAGCCTTGTCATCTGTACTAGAACTTCCCAGATATACAATCAGTCATGGTCATAGCTGAGTCTTGAAGGCCTTGGTTCTATGTACCCATGAGGAGTTACAGGAATTGTTATTATAGAAATGTTCAGTCAGCTCCACACATTGAACTTCATGTTTTGGGCCAACATCAAGAACATATGACCCTCTAGTCATCCTCATTTCTCGTACTCTGACCCCCACCATAGGTTTTTTCCCCCTCACTATGTTTATTCCTTTATTACTTCTTATTCCTTTATCATGTAAGATCCAAATAAGCCAGAATATAAAACCACATTCAGACTGACTCAAACAATAGAGAGGGTTTATTGACTCACACAACTGGAAAGTCTGGCTCTAGGTCAGACCTCAACGTTAGTTGATCTAGGGGCTCAGTGATGTCATTAAATATTTAGTTTCCTTCCTTTATTCTACCATTCACAGTGTTTATATCATCGAAAATCAGACCCCCTCCTTCTCATAGGATGGCTGCCAGCGGCAGTCAAGGACACAGCCTGCTCAGTATTCCATGCAAGAGTTCCGGGGAGACCATGCGGGGGTGCGTTGTATCGAGAGGAAAGTGTTGTATGTAATTAGGTCCCTAACCCTAGCCGACCAATGCATATCTAACCATCTGCTTACTACACTCTGCACTTTGCCATTGTTTTGTGGCTGTTTTTGTTTTGGGCAGTACTTGGGATTAAGCCCAGGAGCATTCTGCCCCTGAGCTATACTCCCAGCCTGATTTCAATTTTTGTTTTTGAAACGACCTCACTAAGTTGCTGAGGCTGCCTTCTCACCTGCAATCCTCCCATCTCAGCCTCCTGAGTACTGGGATTCCAAGTGTGCACCACCATGCCCAGCTTCCATTGTCTTTTCTGCAGCTCTTTCCCATGATAAACAAAGCTCCACTTTTTCATAGTCCTCCCTAGAGCTTGCTTTCTCCTCCTGACCTTTAATTTTTTGTTTGTTTTTAAGCTTGATTTTTTTCTTTTTTTGGTACAGGGGATTGAATCCAGGGCACTGTGCTTGCAGGACAAGCACTTTTGCCACTGAGGTACATCCCAGCTCTTCTGACCTTTACTAAAATCCACTCAACCTTAAATAGTTCCCCTATATCCATCTTTCTTCCACACCCCATACCACAAAGCAAGGAGGAAACATCAGCATCTTTGTTTCCCAGCTGCCACTTCCACCTGCAGTGATACTCACAGGCCAACACCTCCACCCTTATATGAAAACACCTTAGCGGAGGTGGGGGTGTAGCTCTGTGGTAGAGCACCACCTAGTATGTGCAAGACCCTGGGTTCAATCCCCAGCACTGCAAAACCAAAACTCCTTTGAGGCTCAGGATCTGGTTTAACTATTCTATACCCTGTGTATGATGTTGTCTCCCAACCCCGTGGCTGGTCTCCTCCATTCTTCAAAGACTTTGGATACTGGTTCAGTTTTCCTTTCTATCCCCAGGCCCGACCACCAAGTCATATTTAATCTACCTCCAGAATATTTTTTTTCTTTTGCAATACTGGGGATTGAACCCAGGGGCATTCTACCTCTGAGCTACGCCCCCAGCCCTATTTTTTATTCTTTATTTGGAAACAGGGTTTCACTAAGTAGCTGAGGCTGGCTGCGAACCTGGATCCTCCAGTCTCAGCCTCCCAAGTACTGGAATTACAAGTGTGTGCCACCATGCCCAGCTACCTCCAGAATATTTTTAAAAATCACTCCTGTTCCCCCTATTTCCTAGTTTAGTATCCCTTAATAATTTGCCCCATTATAGTAATATATTCTATCTAGAATGATCTCTTTTACAAACCTTTCAACTCACTATAATTTTTTAGTGTGTGTGGTACTGGGGGTGGAACCCAGGGGCTTTCTACCTCCAGGCTATACCCCCAGCCCTATTTTTTAATTTTTTATTTGGAAACAGGGTCTTGCTAAGTTGCGGAGGGCCTCACTAAGTTGCTGGGGCTGGCTGCAAACCTGCGATCCTCCTGTCTCAGCTCCCAAGTACTGGGTTTACAAGTGTTCTCCAACTTCACTCACTTCACCCCGGCTTCAACTCATAATTTGAATGCTTTCTCCAAAATGCAAACCATATCACATCTCTTACTGATTAAAAACCTTTCAATGACTTTCCCTTTGCCTCCAGAATAAGATTGAGGGCTGGGGATGCGGCTCCGTGCTAGAGTGTGTTTGCCTAGCATGTGTGAGGCCCTGGATTCAATCCTCAGGAAAATAAAAACAAACACTGGAATGAGGTCGAATGTTTTAGCGATTCTCAAAGCTCTTCATTTGCCTCTTACCTTTTCAGCCTTCTCTCTCCATACAGCCTTTGCCCATGGGATCAGTCTGGCTGCTCCTTCTTGAAAATCTTCCTTGATACCTTCTCCCCACCACAAGGCCAGAACAGACACTCCTTCCATGATTTGTCAGAGTTCCCCTGCTTATCCCTGTCATTGCTCATCTTGAAGTAGTGTACTTATCCATTTGTCTTTTCTGCTCTATTAAGACGGCAGGGTCCCAGTGAGTTTGCCATTTTATTCTCATTTCCTATCACAGTGGCCACATATAGGTCATGATCATAAATATCTGTTGGGCAAATGACTGTGTGTGTGTGTGTGTGGCACTGGAGATTGAACCCAAGGACATTCTATCTCTGAGCTATACCCTAAGCCCTTTTTATTTTTTTGTTTTGGAACAGGGTCTTGCTAGGTTGCTGAGGCTATCCTTGAACCTGGGATCTTCCTGTCTCAGACTCCCAACTACTGGGATTAGAGGTGTGTGCCACCACGCCTGGTGCAAATAACCTTTTAAAAAGTCATTTATGGACCTGGGCTGGTGGCACACGCTTGTAATCCAAATACTTGGGAGGCTGAGAGGAGGATTGCAGGTTTGAGGACAGCCTCAGCAATAGTGAGACTCTCATCAACCTATCGAGACCCTGTTTCAAAATAAAAAATAGGGCTGGGGGTGTAGCTTGGAGGTAGAATGCCCCTGAGTTCATTCCCCAGTACCAAAAAAGTCACTTGTTCTCTATGAGCCTCAGTTACCTCATCTATTAAAAGGGAGCGATGCCCTTCTTCCCTTATCAGGTTGGTCTCAGGTCTTGCAAGGTAAGAGGAATGAAGTTTAGCACAGTGGTTAAGAGTGCGGGTTCTGGATCCACTCTGCCTGGTGTTTAATCTGAGCTCCCAGCATACAACCAGCTGTGTGGTCTTGGGTTATCTTCTCTAGGTTTTAATTTTCTCTTCTCTAAAATGAGAATGACCACAATCTGAACCTCATGGGTTGTTGAAGAACTGAGTGAATGATTATGGACAGCACCTCTACACACACTACCTAAGCGGTAGCTTGTAAATACAATATTTTTATTTACAAGCTGTAAAATTATAGGGGATTTGTAGAGGTAAGGAAAAGAAGTGGGGGGAGAGATAGATACACATAACACACATATACAAACAGCATCAGTATTAGTTTGAATGTTTTAAGGAAGTAAAGTATTGGTGTCTTTTTTTTTTTTAAGTACTGGTGATGGAACCCAGGGGTACTCTACCACTGAGCTATATCCCTAACCCTTTTTATTTTTATTTTGAGATAGGGTCTCACTAAATTGCCCAGGCTGACTTCAAACTTGCCATCCTCCTGCCTCAGCTTTCTGAGTTGCTAGGACTATAAGTGTGTGCCACCACACCTAGTGTCATTATTCTTAACAATTTTGTTTTCCTTTTTCTGTGTTTTGTGTGTGTGTGTGTGTGTGTGTGTGTGTGTGTGTAGTAGTAGTAGTAGTAGTAGTAGGGATTGAACACAGGGGCATTCTACCTCTGAGCTATACCCCCAGTCCTATTTTATTTTTTATTTTGAAACAGGATCTCACTAAGTTGCTGAAGGCCTTGCTAAGTTGCTGAGGCTGGCTTTGAACCTGTGATCCTCCTGTCTCAGCCTCCTAAATACTGGGATTATAGGCATGCACCACCATGCCCAACTTCCTTTATCTTTTATGATAACATAATAGCTATACCAGGGATTGTTTTCCACAAATAAGTTCAAATCATTATTATTGGTTTACATGAAATTTTGGGAAAAATTTGGTGTTCAGTATAAAAAGAATTTTTTAAGCCGGGCGTGGTGGCGCACGCTTGTAATCCCAGTACTTTGGGAGGTGGAGACCGGAGGATCCGGGTTCACGGCCAGCCTCAGCTCGCTCTCGCTCTCTCTCTCTCTCTCTCTACCTAGTGAGGCCCTCCGCAACTTCGTGAGACCCGGTTTCAAAATAAAGTATAAAAAAATAGGGCTGGGGGTGTAGCACGGAGGTAGAACGCCCCTGGGTTCAATCCCCGGTACCGAAAAAAAAAAAAAAATAAAAAGAATTTTTTAAATGTTTTCTTGGTAAACTGCAAAATGTTTTGAGTCTATGTACATAGTAGGTAAAAGTTAGCACAGGAAAGATTACTAGTTTATAAAGGACAATTTATATGTCTCTGACACCTAACTTTATTTTTATATATGGTTTTGTTACATAAACAATTCACTGTTTGGATAGTATGAGTTTGATTAAAACCATGTGCACAAAACATAAAAAATACAAGGGATTTAGTTTTGTGTATATGTGTTCACCTAAGAAAATTTGCTGTTTTAATTTTTTTCTCTTTAATTTAAATTTAATTTATAATACACATTTGTATTTGGACCAGCAGAAATCCCTAATTTCTATTCTTTTTCTGATTCTTTTTAGAGTTGGCAGTTCCAGGATTCTGCTCAGAATGACGTTAGGAAGAGACGTGACATCGCCCCTTCAGACGGTGTCTTCCTATACTGCGGCTGGCAGAAACATTTTAAGATGGGATCTTTCACCAGAACAAATTAAAATGAGGACTGAGGAGCTCATTGCACAGACTACACAGGTGTACGATGCTGTGGGAATGCTCAGTGTGGAGGAGGTGACTTACGAGAACTGCCTGCAGGCGCTGGCAGACGTGGAGGTGAAGTATATAGGTGGGTCGCATGCACAAGCACATCAGTATTCCCTTTTGTGAACACTACAACTATTTTCTGCTTTCTGTCTTGGCAGTCCATGTTACTGTTTTGTAAGGGATTGATTTTTCATAATTATTGATTAGCTGTTTAGAATTAAATTGTCTAAGATTTATAAATTTTATTACGTTGGCAAAGGTGCTGTAAAATGCACACTCTCGTTACACTGCTTTCTGGACAGCATTTTTTTTTTTTTTTTTGCGGTCTTGGGGATTGAACCCAGGGGCATTCTACCTCCAAGCTACAGCCCCAGCCCTATTTTTTATTCTTTATTTTGAAACAGGGTCTCACTAAGTTGCGGAGGGCCTCACTATCTGAGGCTAGTAAACCCAGATCCTCCTGTCTGGACAGCATTTTGACAATATATGTCAAAACTTTTAAGAAGTTGGTACCCTGGCCCAGTAATTTACAACTAGGAAGTTATCCTAAGGAAATAATCAAATGCAGAAAAAAGTCTTGTGTAAGTTTTTGTATAAATAGGTACTCTTATATCAAAGGCTCAGAAACAACCCCTAAATGTCAAGCAATAGAATTGTGAGTTTACTTCAAAATTTGATGACTAAATAAATTATGAAACATCCACCTTCTGTAGCACTATGTGGCCATTAACTGTATCATTAAAGACAGTATTTAATGACACAGGAGAAAGAGACACAGAAATAAAACCTGCCGCTGAAGATGTAGGTCAGTGGTCAAGTGCTTTCCTGGTGCAAGTGAGGCCTAGGTTCAAGCCCCAGCACTGCAAAAAAAAAAGTCTGTCCTGTCAGCTGGGCATGGTGGCACACTCCTGTAATCCCAGTACTTGGGAGGCTGAGACAGGAAGATTGCAGGTTCTAGGGCAGTCTCAGCAAGTAGCAAGACCTTGTTTCAAAAAAAAAAAAAAATCAAAAGGGCTGGGGATATAGCTCAGAGATAGAATACCCCTGGGTTCAATCCCCACTACCACAGGAAGAAAAAAAAAACAAACAAAAACGAAAACTTGGAGAAAATAAACATTTTGTGTATTGTGGGGGGGATACTAGGGATTGAACCCAGAGTTGTTCTACCACTGAGCTACACCCCAACCCTTTTTTTATTTCATTCATTTATTCATTCATTTATTTTTGTGTGGTACTGGAGATGAAACCCAGGGGCATTCTACCTCTGAGCTACACCCCTGCCCTATTTTATTTTTTATTTTGAGAGAGGGTCTTGCTAAGTTGCCATGAACTGAACCTGTATGGCATTACAGGTGTGTATCACTGCAACTGGCTAACAAATGTTTAATAATAGTTATATTAGTCACAGAGTTCTTCTGAGAAACAGAACCAATTGGATGTGTATTGGGTGTGTGTGTGTGTGTGTGTGTGAAAGAGAGAGAGAGACTTTTTATAGGGAATTGGCTTCCATGGTTTTGGAAGATAGCAAGTCTAAAATCTGCAGTGGGGCTGGCAAGCCCCAGACCCAGGAGAGCCTGCTGTGCAGATGAAATCTGAAGGCAGTCTCTGGAGAACTCCCCTTTGCTTGAGTAGGCGGATCTTTTTGTTCTATTCAGGCTCTCAGCTGATTGGGTGAGGCAACCTACTTTATAGAGGGCAATCTGCATTACCCCAAGTTCACTGATTTACATGTTAGTCTCATCAAAAAAACACCCTTCATGTTAACACAGAAAATTAACCATCACAGTGGTTAATATCTTGGGTGGTGGGTTTACAGCTGATTTGGACTTTCTTTTTTATGCATTCCTCCCTTTTCCCTTATATTTCCTGTGCTGAACACATATTATTTTTATAATTATTAAATCCTTTGAGCTATAAGGAGTGAAGACTCACCTTAGTTCCCACTAAGAATTGGACATATAGCCAGGTATAGTGGTGCATGTCTATAATCCCAGTACTTGGGAGGCTGAGACAGGAGGATCAGAGGTTTGAGGCCAGCCTCAGCAACTTAGCGAGACCCTGTTTCAAAATATAAATAAATAAAATAGGGCTGGGAGTGTAGCTCAGAGGTAGAATGCCCCTGGGTTCAATCCCCAGTACCACACACACACACACCAAAAAAAAAAAAAAAATTGGACGTATTTTGTAAAGTAATTGCTACTAAACACCCTTGACTATATCTAGGCTTCATAAGAATATAAAATCACTGCAGAAATGGCTATCATAAACATTTCTATGTATTCTGGAACTTGGAAGACTGTCAGAATCCAGCACAGCCCTAGTGACCTGCTCACCCCTTTGCCTCTGGGACCCTTCAGCACCAGGAGTCCTACCCTGTGGTCCACTGTAGTGAGAACTTAGTCACTTTCTCTTAGCTCCTCATTTGTTTCCATATCTACTACTACTACCATCCGCTTCACTCTTGTTAATGGCCACTGATTCATCTTACAAGTCCTGAGTTAAAACTCTGAATGAAAGGATCTGGTTGGTCTCCTTAGTCAAGGTCAGAGGGATGGAGGTGGTCCCTGGTCAGCAGAGCTCCCCCGGTGAGTTCATGTGTGTCCCGGCCCGCGTGTGGTTTGTCCTTGGTGCAGGTGCTCACCTCTTCTCCAGTCACTAACTCCAGGAAGGTGTGCTGGCCTACTAATTATGCATTTGGCTGATATAAAAATCAGTCAGGAAGCAGACATCTTTTTAAAATAATTATTTTAGCCAGGTATGGTGGCGTACACATATAATCCCAGCACTTGGGAGGCTGAGACAGGAGGATCACAGGTTTGAGGCCAGCCACAGCAACATAACAAGACCCTGTTTCAATATAAAAAAATTTAAAAGGGCTAGAGGTGTAACTTGGAGGTAGAATGCCCCGGGGTCCAGTCCCTAGTACCCCAAAATATAATTATTATTATTTTAAATTATGTTTTGTCCTCAATGATAGATCTTGTAAATGAACTTTAAGGTTTTGATATTTGTTCTTGCTCTTCCGTAAGTTTATCTTTTGGAGGGTTGGGGATGTGGCTCAGAATTTACTGTGCATGCATGAGGCCCTGGATTCTATCCCCAGTACCATACACACACACTCAAAATACTATCTTTGTGGATGAATCATTGAAAATTTTTAGTTTGGGGGTAGATTTTAAAAAATCTAACTTTTTCTTCTCTGCGTGTGTTCTGAGCATTCATCCTGCCTCCTGCAGTAGCTGTTCAAACCTCGATTGTCTGTGCCAGGCACCAGGCACCAGCATTGTTTATAGTTTGGCAGGGAGAGCACAAGTCTGGTTCCAGGTCTTTGTGGCAAAGGAAGGAAGGAAATGGTTTTCAGCGCTATTGTTTGTTTTAGAGTATGTTTCCAGTTTTAGGCTCCTGCATTTTATGTTGTTCGTTTAAGTTCTTGAGCACTTTTGATTGCTTCTTAATATCTTTTTGAGCTAATTTTTAAAAAAGCAAAAATTGAAACTATTTAGTTAACTATATCATTTAAACAAGTGCTGTCTATTTCAAATTTCAAGTCTTCTGTTCCATTTTTCCCTTAACCAAAATACATAAAGATATGTATTAAGCTGAGCATGGTGGCTCACTCCTGTAATCCCAATACTTGGGAGACTGAGACAGGGATCACAGGTTTGAGGCCAGCCTCAGCTACTTAATAAGTCCCTCAGCAACTTAGTGAGACCCTGTTTCAAAATAAAAAATGAAAAGGGCTGAGGGTATAGCTCCGAGGTAGAATGCCCCTGGATTCAAACTCCAGTACCAAAAAACAATAATAAAAATTAAAATATATTAACTGTCACAGTGTAGCCACAGTCATTACTATAACCATACTCATTTTGTTCTTGATTATTTCATTGATATCAGAGATTTTTGCCCAATTAAAGTGGGAACATAAATATATGAAAAAACCCAACAACCAACTTTAATGCCTGAAGATTAGAGCAGACCAAACTACCATCACCATTTATTAGGAATGTCCCCAATAGCTAGCTGCTTATTGGACGTGTCCACTTAGATTTCTGTGGGTGCTCTGAAACTGTATGGGATGTTTGTTTACATGATGTGTGCATTTAGGGCAGGGTCCACAACTTCAGTTAGTTTTCCTAAGGAGCCCATAGTTAAAAAAAAAAAAAAAGTTAAGAAGTTCTATTCTGAACAAACCCCATCTTGCTAAATTGATCTTCTTTCTTAACATCCTTTTTCTCTGCCAGGCCGCAGGCTTGCAGTCACTGCTTTTCCAACCCCATCCTGAACCCCTCTTCCTCTACAGTCCCACCTTCTCTGTAGCACCTCCTACCCTCCCCCTTGAGAGGTGCTGCCTCTGTGTTAGTATCCCATTCATTTGACAGCAACAGGCTCTGTCCTCTTTTGTTCTTTTTTTTTTCCAGTACTGGGGATTGAACCCAGAGGTATTCTACCTCTGAGCTACACCCCCAGCCCTATTTTTTATTCTTTATTTTGAAACAGGGTCTCACTAAGTTGGGGGGGCTCACTAAGTAGCTGAGGCTGGCCTTTAACCTGTGATCCTCCTGTCTCAGCCTCCCAAGTACTGGGTTTACAAGCGTGCCCGGCTCTCTTATTGTTCTTTTTATGTATCCTGTTACCTCCTTCCCGGATCATAAGATGCCTTAGATAGGAATTATGTCTCTATCTTGATACATTCCCAGTTAATAAGTTATATTCTCAACATACTTTGGTAAGTGCTCAGTGCACATCCTTATTGTTCATGATGCCAAGTAGAGCAGCCAAGCCCTGCATTAGTTGCTGTTTCTTGATTGCCTTAGGAACCTTTGCAGAAAGAGCACTCTATAGCAGCATACTCATTCATCTAGGTAAGGAGGTATTGGACTTCATATTGATTTGACAAGTCCTATTGTATTCATCTCTCTCTCTCTCTCTCTCTCCATCAACAGTGGAAAGAACCATGCTGGACTTTCCTCAGCATGTGTCCTCTGACAAAGAAGTACGAGCAGCAAGTACAGAAGCAGACAAAAGGCTTTCTCTTTTTGATATTGAGATGAGCATGAGAGAAGATATATTTCAGAGAATCATTCATTTACAGGTAAATGGTGTTATAAATCCCTTTAACAGGAGAAAAAACTTTGGGGCTAGAGGTGTAGCTCAGTGGTAGAACAAGAGCTTTGCATGCAAAAGACCCTCGGTTTGATTCCCAGCACCATAAATAAATAGTATTTGAATTTTCCTAGATTTTGTTTCTAATGATTATAAGAAGGACATTCCATAGTAGTATACAATGTTATATCACTTAAGTTTATATTGAATCTCTAATTCCATTCACTTAAAATTAAAGACCAAGTGTAGAAGAGTGCACATCTGTCAATCTAAAAATTTTTTAATTATCATGAACTTGACAGCTCAATATGAAGATTTCTTTGAATTCTCAAAATACTACAAGTTTTATCTTAGATCATAGAAGCAAATGGAATTGAGTTGTCTATCTATAAACATCTTGTGGTTTGGATCCTGATACTGATAACGTGCTATTGACGCTGCGTGCCAGGGCTGTTCTGTGATCCCTCCGTTTCTCAGAACTCACAGAAGTTCTAGTTCTGTTTTGAGTTCTTTTGCTGGTTTTGTTGCCAGTGTTCATTTACCTCTTAGCATTTTCATCATGTCTTTGCTTTAAGTTCTTTTTTTTTTTTGCGGTACCGGGGATTGAACCCAGGTGCGTTCTACCTCCGTGCTACACCCCTGGCCCTATTTTTTTATACTTTATTTTGAAGCCGGGTCTCACGAAGTTGCAGAGGGCCTCACTAGGTAGAGAAAGAGAGAGAGAGAGCTGAGGCTGGCCGCGAACCCAGATCCTCCGATCTCCGCCTCCCAAAGTACTGGGATTACAAGCATGCGCCACCATGCCTGGCATAATTGTTCTTTTTTATGACAAAAGTTAAAATGATACCTGTTAACAAAACTGCTTTTTAATTTCCAACTCATTATAGAATCCATATATATATACACACACACATATATACATAGACATATATATATATATATATATATATATATATATATATATATATTTTGGTACTGAGTATTGAACCCAGAGGCATTCTGCCTCCAACCTACACCCCCAGCCGATTTTATTTCCTATTTGGAAACAGGGTCTCACTAGGTTGCTGAGAGCCTCGCTAAGTTGCCAAGGCTGGCTTTGAACCTGCGATCGTCCTGTCTCAACCTCTCAAGTACTGAGATTACAGGTATGCATCATCACACCAGGCTTTAACCAAGATTTTAATATTTAAACATGTAAGATGTATTTGTGCCAGGTGTGGTGGAGGCTGAGATAGGAGGATCACAGGTTCGAGGACAGCCTCAGCAAGTAGTGAGACTCTTGTCAACCTAGCGAGACCCTGTTTCAAAATAAAAATAAAATAGGGGGGTGTAGCTCAGAGGTAGAATGGCCCTGGGTTCAATCCCCAGTACCCCCCACACACACAAAAAGATGTACTTGCTATTTCTTTTCTTGTGTCAAACAATCATTTTTTACCCTGTACTTGACAATCTTCAATATGGTTCATAATAGTTAATCTAAGTGAAAATAACTTTATGGTATTACTTACTAACTAAATTATTTTCTTTTCTCCTTTTGATAATAACAAAAATTTTGTTATAATATATAGAATAATAACAAGTATTATTCTATATATATAATAACAAGTATTATTCTATATAATTTGCATCATGGCCTTTATATTCTCCTAGCTTAATTTCATTTCCAACTAACCTAATTTTCTTTCTACCTGTATATTATATATGTATTTCAGAATTTTTCCTAGGATTTCCAATTTTCTTTGATTAACCCTGTTTTCATCATGACTTCTTTTTTCTTTTCTTTCTGTCTGTCTCTTTTTTTTTTCTTTGTGGTGTTAGGGATTGAACCACATGTATGCTAGGCAAGCGCTCTACACCCTTGGCCCCAGTCATGACTTCTAAGTTCTTCTTTGGAATGATGTTTTTGTTATCTTTCACCTTCTCTGATGCTTATGAATGTTGTCAGGATCAGAAAGGTTTGTCATTTTAGATTTCCTTGCCATACTTTTACATTTTGTATACATTTGTTCCCAGTAAATTTAGGGGCAAATTGCTGCCTGTAGAGTAGACTGGCACACCCTAGTGACCTGATAGACATCAGTGTGTTCATCAAATTTATGTTTTGAGGGGGGCTGGTTCATTTTAGGACTTCATTGTAGCAGTTTAAGGTAGTTTCAGATTTGGTACATAATTTTTCCTCTTTCCAAGGGAACAATTACTCTTATCCATGTGGATTATTGTGTGAAGATTTTTAGGGTCTTCTACAATGTCTCTTAAGGCTTTATCAGAATAATAAATATTAGCCAGGCTTGGTGGTATATGCCTATACCCCAGTACTTGGGAGGTTGAGACAGGAGGATTGTAGGTTCCAGTTCAACCTCAGCAATTTTGTGAGACTCTGTTTCAGAATAAAAAATAAAAAGGGCTGGGGGTGTGGCTCAGTGGTAGAATGCCCCTGGGTTCAATCCTCAGTACCACAAAGAAAAGAGAAAGAAGAAAAAAAGAAATACTATTATGTTTGTTTTGAAATTGAAACTCATTATGTGACTTTAGTTACTTTTAAACATCTTCCTTAACAAATAGTCATGTTTATTTAGTCAGTCAATATTTTTTAAAATCTAGAATTATCAATATCAGTTTTTTGCTAGGGTTGGACACTTTAGTAAGTAGTAAACCTCATCCCATTCACACCTAAAAGACAATTAGACATAATCCAAATATTCTATTTATTTTTCTCTACTAATGCTGTAAGCAAAATAGGGCATCCATGAAAAAGCACATAAAGCCTTTCTTAAGCTGGATAAATAGGACCTGAAATTAACACGAAGCCAGCAATTCCAGACATGCTCTGTTAACGTGAGGGTACTCTGAATAATACTGAGTTCCCAAGATACCACCAACGTCGACAGTAATCATATATATTATTGTCCAAATTGGATATAAAATGTCATTTTCCACTTAGGATTAATAAACAGAACTGCAAAGCATAGTTTCACAAATCTGTTTGTACAAATCTGTGCCCACTAAAAATTTTGGTCATCCATTGTTACATAACATGTTATGACACAACTTAGTGGCCAGAAACGGCGATAGTCATTTTCTTTTCTCTTCTCTCAGAGTTTCTGTGGATCGGATTTGGGAGGCACCATTTGGGCAGTTCTGACTTGGGTCTCACATGAAGTGTCAGGAAAGGGTGGCTGGGTTGAAGTGGGTAGAACTGACTAGGCATCACTCTTTGTGTAGGGTCAGTGTATCTTGGTCAGCTTGGGTTGGTATAACAAAATATCACAGACCGAGTGGCTTAAACAACAGAAATTTATTTTTTCACATTTCTAGAGGCTGGAAGTCTGAGAGGCAAGTGCTAGATGTCTGGGTTTTGATGAGAGCTCTGTGCCTGGCTAGCAGACAGCCCTTTCCTCAGTACATGCCTGGGGGAATGGGAATGAATAGCTACTCCTTGTTATAAGGCCGACAGTCCTTTCAGATTAGGATCCCACTCTTTTGACCTCATTTAACCTAAATTACCTCCCCAAACCTACCTCCAAATAGAATCACACTGGGAACTTAGGGCTTCAACAAATGAATGTGGAGAAGACACATTTCAGTCCATTGCAAAAGACAGCTGTGTGTAGTGTCTTTATGTGGGTTAATTGGGCCTTCCTTATAGCATGGCAGTATCGGGGTGGCAGGACTTCCTTGCTGGAGACTTGTGGCCCCAACACGAGTATCCAAGAAACCACACAGAACCTGCTCTGCATGTTGTGACCTGTCTCAGAAGTCACATAGCATCAATTCTGCCCCACTACGTACTTATTGGATGATGCTATAGTTTGGATCTTGAATGTCCCCCAAATCCCATGTCTTGAAGACTTGGTCCAAGCTCATGGCAATGTTGAGAGGTGGTGGAATCTTTTGAAAGTAGGACCTAGTGGAAGGAAGTTAGGTCATCGAGGGGTGCCCTGGAAGGGGATATTGGGACCTGGCCCCTTCCTGCTTCTCTCTCTGCCTCCTGGCCACCAGGAGTAAGCTGTGCTCCACTGTGCACTGTCCACCATGGTAAGCTGCTTTGCCATAGGCCCAAAAGCCACAGGGCCAACCAACCATGGACTGAAACCTCTGAAACCATGAACCAAAGTAAACTTTTCCGCCTTGTAAGTTGATTATTTCAGATATTTTGTCATAGTGATGGAAAGCTAACACAGATGACCAGTCACTGCGATGCGCCAAGATTTAAGGGACACCACATCTCAGTCTTGGGAGTGTCCATTAATTTGCAGCCATGTTTCAGAACCTCTGAAGTAAATAATGTGTTGACTGAATAGAAGAAATGATAGCAGAGCATATGACTAACCAGTGTGCTGTGGTCTTCCTCCCTCTCCCAATGTATGACTACATCTTTATAACAATAGAGCTATCTAATTTAACCTTTATACCCAACTTGTGAGGAAGCCCTTTTTGTAAGTGGAGAAATAGAAGCTGGGGAATTATAGCCTTCCATGTAGATTGTATGATAAACTCCTCAGGGGAGGGAGGGAGGAAGGTGGAGGTGTCGTGTTTGATTCTATTTGAACCTCTAGCAGAAGGCTTGGTGAAGGGAATCATTTAGTAAATGTTCACTGAACTAAAGTGATAGTGGCAGGTTCAAAAACTAGGCCTTCAGTAATTGGTGCTGGGACATGAGCTATCCATGGGGGAAAAAATAAAACTGGATTTCTTCCTCACAGCTAACTGGAAAATAATTCCTAATGCATTAAGATCTTAAAAGACTAAAATTTAAAGCTTCTAGAAGTTTATATGGGATAATATCTTTATGACATTTGGGCATGGATTAAGTGTCATTACTAGTCTTAAACAAAACACAAAAAATGCTAACTATGCCAGGCATGGTGGTGCATGCCTGTAATCCCAGTACTTGGGAGCCTGAGACAGGAGGATGCAGGTTCAAGGCCAGCCTTAGCAATTTAGCAATACTGCAACCTAGTGAGACCCTGTTTCAAAAAACAAAAATAAAAAGGGCTGGGGGTGTAGCTTGGAGGCAGAATGCCCCTGGATTCAATCCCCAGTACCAAAAAAAAGGTGCTATGACATATAAGGCTAATAACCCAGGACATATAAGGCTAATAAACTTCACTACTTTAAAATAAAGAACTTCTGCCAGACCGTTTCAAAATAAAGAATAAAAAATAGGGCCGAGGGTGTAGCTCGGAGGTAGAATGCCCCTGGGTTCAATCCCCAGTTCTGAAAAAAATAAAAAATAAAAAAATAAAGAACTTCTGTTCATGAAGTGAAAAGACAAATACCAAAAAAAAAAAAAGAGAAAATTACATTAGTAAAGCATTCTAAGATATATAAAACATTGCACTAGTAAAGCATTCTAGGATATATAAAAGAACTACTACAATCAGTAACAAAGAGACATCTCAGTGGAAAGATGGGCAAATGGCATGAAGAGATAATTCAGAAAGAACACAAATGGCAATTAAACATATGAAAAGATGTTCAACCTCATTAGTAATCAGGGAAATGCAAATCAAGACCACCACAATAAGTTACTTAATT
Source organism: Glis glis (assembly GCA_004027185.1). Lineage (NCBI taxonomy): Eukaryota > Metazoa > Chordata > Mammalia > Rodentia > Gliridae > Glis > Glis glis. Next base: position 22,914 of record PVJS01016941.1, read on the forward strand.
TGTCACTCATGAGATTGGCAAAAATTGACAAGTCTGACGATGCCAAGTGTCTTTGTGTCTATGGATCAATGGGAATGTTCATGCATTACTAGTAAGAGTGTAATTAACTAAAACTGCTAAAAGCCAATTTGGAGAAATACTTAGTATTATAAATTGGATCTTCAATTCTTTACAAACTAGAGTACCCTCCCCACCTTCACCTCAGAATTTACCGATACTTTTGCACTTGTGCATAAGTGAAATTGGACAAATGTTCATAGCAATATTATAATAGCAAAATACTGAAATAATCCAGATTTCTACCAGCAAGAAAATGGATCAATCAAATGTGGTATATTTATGTAATGGAATATTTCATAGCATTGAAATGAATATACTATAGCAACCATGAAACAATTTGACTCAATCTTACAACATTGAAAGAAAGAAATTGCAAAGTGCTGCTTACAACATGATATCATGTTGTAAAGCTCAAAAAGAAACAAAATTAATATGTACATAAGTGGTAGAACTGGAAAAAATGTTAATCACAAAATTCAAGACAGTTATCTTTTGTATAGGTTCCCTGTTGCATTGGTAAATACAGCAGTATTGTTAACATCCTGTTCCCTAAGTGAAGGGCAGATTTAATTTGTTGTTATAACTTGCATATATGTAGTTACATTTACTTATGAATATCAGCTGTTACATAAAATTAATATATTAAATGTGTACTTAATTTCTCCAAAAGAAAAAAACTTTTATTTTCTTTTAAAAACAAGGATTTCCTCATCCCATTAGCTAAAAAATGGCCAGATGTCAGGCCAGGCATGGTGGCACACACCTGTAATCCCAGTACTTGGGAGGCTGAAACAGGAGGATCGCAAGTTCAAGACCAGCCTTAGCAACGTAATGAGACCCTGTTTCAAAAAAGAGCTAAAATCAGGCTGGGGGTGTAGCTCAGATGTAGAATGCCCCTGGGTTCAATCCCCAGTACCATATACACAAAAGGCCAAATGTCCAAAGCCAGCAATTATGGCCACAGGTCTTGATATTTCTTAGTTCTGGCAAAGCCTTCTCAATAGGTAAGTTAAAAAAGAGAAAAAGAAAAAAGAAACAGCAAAAATCAAAGAAGGTTTTTTTCATGCTCTTTCTAGCCATATTGATGAGAAAATGTACAATGTCTTCATGATAAAACAATCCAGGCATATTTTATTCCAGTGACCTGCTAAGTAATAAATGCACATGAGGAATTCTTTGGTAAAATAAAGGCTGAATTATACAAGCTAAATTTGAGAAATAGAATGGCCTATTGTAATATTGTTTATATTTTTTCAGAGCTGCAGGCTTTGGTCTTGCCAATTCATCTTAGCCAAGGAGTGATTTAAAAAGAGAAGCTTTAATGTTATAGTGCTGATGAATGGGTCATTGGATTAACTATAGATGCTTTTGTGTGTGTGCTTGGGGGAGGGTTCCTGGGGGTTGAAGCCAGGGCCTCATACCTATCACGCATATGCTGTACCACTGAGCTACATCCCCAGGGCAAGTATGTGTTAAGCATTGTGATCTCTCCGACTCAACCAGCCATGGAGGCCCAGTGCCAAATTAAAATACAAGATCCAGTGCCTTAAAACCATGACCAAATCAAGCCAAACAACCAATAAACCTGTCCAAAATTTGTTTTCAGTTTAATTCTCCTTATTTACCATGCTTTCTTGATTTTGAATATGTAAGTCTAGTCATTCATCATAATCAAATCTATTGAAACTTGTAATTGTATCAGGCCTTTAAAAGTCTAGAGATCCAGAAATAAAGCATCAACTACCATGGCTTAGCTTCCCCATCAGCCTGGCTCCCCTTTTTTGTGCCTCTCTTTTGTCCAAGTACTTGTCCTCTGTTTTTCTTGTACTACATGATCTTGACATTATCTGTTAATAGATTTCTTTCCTTCATATGACTTAAAGCTCCTCAGGGTTATCAATCCCTTTTTCCCTAGTACCTGGCATAAATAGGAACTCAGTAAAGTATGTTGAGTGGAAATAAAGTAGCTCCCAATAAAATGTGTCTTCCAGCAGTGTGGTGCCCTAGTTCTCTGTCCTCACAGAAGCCGTGCATCCGTTGTGGCATATTGAGTCAGTAGTCAGCAGGCAGGCCTTACTACATCTCTAACCCAGGAATGCAAGCAGCTGCCTAAGAATGTCCTCCTTACAGCACTGGGATAAAAGCCTAACAATAAGTGTCATGGATTGGAAGAAAAGGAAAAAAAAAAAAAAACAGAAGAAAAAGATACTAAACAGATACTAAACTGCAAAGAAAAAGGAAATAGGCAAACAAGTTATTTCCCTATTTTAGCTTTTGAAATAGGCTCCAATAACACATTCTGGTGTCTTTTTATATTTCCTTAGCCTATTCAAAGTTTGTGAATGCATTTCTTAAATGATATTCAGAGGAAGATGTAGTCTCAATCTTCCAGTTCTTTCAACAACATTATAATTTCTACTTTGTATACACAGTATGCACACCAGAAAATCCCACTGAAATAATTTTTATTTACATATATTAGAAACTGGAAATATGAAGGTCTTGTGAAGAAAAGGACAAAGTCATGGGACAGAAGATGGGAATGGTATGAGGGAAACTAAGACAATTTCTCATTTTTAATTTGAAATTTTAAAGAGTAACAATGAATTAAGGATGGTAATGTAGTAGTACGGCACATTGGGAAAAGCAGTAAACTGAGAGTTTGAATAATTTATTTCTGTGCTGTTTTTACCATTAGCAAGCTCAACAATCTTGTGAAAATCATTTAGCCTCAGTTTTCTGCAAAAATGAATATATGAGCGTACCTGCGAGCTGGGTGGGGGAGAGAAAATATTAACACATTTATATAAAAGCTCTTTGTTACAGGAGGAAGTTAAAGGGAAAATAAATCTTGTCACCACAGAGGTTAGGTTAAGGGTGCCTACTGTCACTTTAAAAATTACTTAAGAGGATTTTAGCCTTATTCCTTTTAAAGAAGAGAAACTTCACCCAAGAGGCCTGCAGCCTGGTTGAGATTCAAGGGGAGAAGTTCTTGTCCAGAAAGGAAGGTACAGTTACCACAAAGTAGTCTGGACGTGTTGCTGACTCCCTCCTAGAAGATCGGGCGGTAATTCTCACCTTGCCGGGGATATCATGATGGGCTGTGGGACAGGAATGTGCTTAAGAAGTGTGTTTTAGAAGCCCCTCACTCCTACCAGAAACTCAGAGAGATTGCCTGAGACTGCAGAGTCTGACTAGCAAGGGGTGTCTGGTTAGAAATGAGTCAGATTTATGTTAAATGTCTTTGTGTGGTAAGTTAGATTTTTCTTTATGTTAATTAGTCATTTAATTAGTCCTAACTCAGGGCCAATTTCTCTAAGACGGTCCTTCTACCTGTTTGTGTCCATACCACCTGTTTTGATAGTAAGTTTTCATTTTAGACTATGAATTTCGTGTTTGCTATCCTGAGCATACTTCCAGGCTTTCTGAAGTAGCAGCCCTGCTACCTGCAGATATGGCAAGTTGAGGCCGACCCACTGTGAGGGCCCATCGCGATCAAGCTATGGAGTAGGATTCTGCTTACGTCACCCCGTGGAGTTTTGTGACAAGCCTCTGTCCTAAGCTCCAGGCCACCTGTGGCCCAGGAGCCTAAGTTCCCATGCTGCTGTCTAGCTTCATGCCGGCTTCTCACTGGCCGGCCCTCCGCTTTGGATCTCCACCTGCTCGCCTGGGTCCTCAACAAATTACTCAGCCCTTGCCAGGCCCTTTTCGCCAGGGATTCCCCTCTGCACACACAGCCACTGCCTGGATTCTCCCAGCCTTGCAACTTGCAATGTTATACTGTCTAGAGACTCCGGTTGCCATGCCTCACACTTCAGGACAGACTTCCTGGCACTATGAAAGCCAGCTTAGACGAACCCAAGTTAATCACATCCGCATGAACACTGATTTGAACTGCTGGCCATCCCTGAGGGAGCCAGCGCATAGCCCAGTTATCTCCCTGGGCATTCTGGCTTTCCTCCCATTGCAGGCACCTGCTGCTAGGATCCCAGTAGGTGCCAGTACCAGCTAGGGAGGGTTCCAACTCTAGTCGTGCCAGCACGCTCACAAATTCTATAGGGACATAAAAGGAGGTTATTTTGGAAAAAGGAATCTGTTTTTTGCCTCCGCTGAGGATAAACTCTGAGGAAACTTTGAGTAACATAAGTACAAGTGCTTCAGTACCACAACACAAGTCAATTATTAATAGGCAAAGTAAAACACAGTTTGCTGTTGTGATAGCCCCAGTTAAAATACAACTATTTACCTGCTGCAACAGAAAATAATAAAAATTACAAAATTTATCGCTGCATGAGCCTAGCACCAACAATCTAAAATGTAGTCTCCAATGCTCAACAGAGTCCTTTTAAAGATCTAATTAGTGGGGGAATTCAGACTGCTCAGGGATGGACAGCCCAGGTCTTTAATGGAGTGTCCAACCAGTGGGAGGTCTGAAAGGCTCCAGTGACAAAAGACCCTCACCGGTTCTCGGCCAGACTGAATCCCTTACACCTGGGTAAATCTGTCCGGAGCTCATTTCCTCCTGGGGACCACTCACTGACCAGTTGTCCAGATGTGCCATGAGGATCCTGCCACCTGTTTTGGAGAAACATGTTTCCATTCTCCTCCTGGGCCCTCTGATCTTTGGACTGCTTGTGTTGGAGCAAATGTGATGTTGTACACACATTCAAAATCACCGGCAGCTTTCCTGCTCACTCTGCAGTGCTGACTCATTTTCCCCTGATACTTGTTCATATGCAGCTTGCTGTCATCCCTTGATCTCTCTTGCCGAGTGACAGGAAGGCATGTTTGAAGTATTGGAAGCCTCTTACTGGGGTTTTATCCAGCTGTCCTTGTTTGGGGTCTTGGCAAGAGAGTCCCACTCTGCATTTGTATAGAGTTTACCCCATTATTTCTATTCCTGCCTCTCAAGTGGAACCAGGTTAGCAAATGATAGAAAATTAAATCCAGATGATTTGTGATAAGAAATGTGTTTTGTTAAAAAGACTACTGGGTCATAAAGAGTCCTCAGAATGAGCTTATGCAAATGCCTCTATTATCACACCTGCCAGCAGGACAGGCACTCCTGATTCTGAAGCAAGGCAAGGAAATTCTGGTTAGTTTTTTATTTATTCAATTTTTCTGTTTTAAATGAGCAGAAGCTCACTAAAGCATAAAAGAAATTATGTCTTCAAAAGGGCCTGCCTTATAATCACCTATGTGCTTCATAGCCCAACAGAGATGATGAATAAATTTGCTTTGGCCTCATAGTTTATAATTTACCCGTGCGCTGTTGCAACTAAAATGGTTGTCACGCTTATTAATTTCAGGAAACCTGTGATTTGGAGAAGATAAAGCCTGAAGCCAGACGATACTTGGAAAAGTCAGTTAAAATGGGAAAAAGGAATGGACTCCATCTCCCAGAACAAGTACAAAGTGTGAGTTGATGTTTCCTTTTCTTATTGGGAACAAAATGGATAGATAAAACAAAATACAACAAAAACAAGGAAATAAGGAAGCAGATGGGTTGTATAAAACAACCCATAATACAAATTCATTTACAATGTACTTGGCCTTCAGTGTTTTAAATCCTGCAACTCCTGTTAACTTTATGGTGCCTGACAAACAACTGATCATTGTTCTTTAATCCTGTCCATGTTTTCTTTCTTGTATGTGTGTTGGGCTCCCCCCCCCCGCCTATTTTATATCCTTTGTTAGTTCCAGTTCTTAATAGTTTATTTGTATTCTCCTTCCCAGGTCACACAGATATAGGGTGCCAGTAACAAAATCCTTCCTGATGGAGAGTTTTAAAACCAGCACTTTGGAATGGAGCACCCCATGATTAATATATACCCCTTTTATGAAGAGAGGTTAGCTGCTGAAACGTGTTTCTCAAACTTTTTTCTTTCGTCTAAAGCCAATCAAATCTTCCAGGTTCCAAAATAAACTCGGCTGCAGAATTAACCTCATTCTTCTTGGACAGGAAATATAATAAATTATTTCCAGGTCATTCTTCTAGACAGCAACATTGGAAATAAGTTTGAGAGAAATCCAAAGCAAACGATGTCATCATTGTACATAGAGCTGAAGGCACAGCTGAGTTATGCACACCCTTCTCCCACCTAAACACCCTTTGATCACCTTGTATCCTCTTCATCCCTCCTGGTCAGTCCTCAGTTCTGTGTGGGGCATGGACACTGTAATAGTTAAGATGTATTTGGTTGCAGCTAACAATATCCCCTTGAAACAATGAAGAGATGTAGTTGCCTGTGCAACTGGAGAATCCGGAGGTCAATGGGCTTCATGGGTTCGATGAATCTAGATGCACAGCATTGACATTGGCTGCCTGAGTTTTCTTTGCTCTGTCTTCAATGTTAGTGATATCCAAAGGCTGACTTCCTTTCATCACCAAAATGGCTATAAATCTAGAAACCCCACCATCCAGAAGGACATAGAGAAGCCCCCATCAAACATCCCTCTTGTCTTAGTGACCTGCAGTGGATCTTCTGCCTAATCCTGAACCCCCAGCAGGTGCCAGTGCTTCTCATCCAGGCCATACTTTTAGAACCAGTACGGCTTAAGTAGATTTCATTATCTAGCATTATCAGAATGGGGAAGAGTAATAAGATTATTTTATGATTTTTTTCTTGTGTTTTCTTCATCACTTCTTTGGATCTCCCACCTAATACTTTTCTGCAAATGTTAATCAGGGGAATTTCAGACTTGGGTTATCTGAACCAGTCACTACTGCAGGGGGAATGGAATGTTTACCTGGAACTTGAGATAGGATCAGATTCTATGTGAACTACCAGGGCTGCTGCAGAGTGGTGAATAGGAGGAAGGGGAATTGGGAAGACAATCAAAGTATGCTAAAACAGCACTGAACAATATGTGTTAAAGCAGTAGTATCAAATTTAGTGTGCATCAGAGTTACTTGGAGGGCTTGTTG
>PVJS01016942.1:0-36814 GCA_004027185.1 Glis glis
GTGAAGATCAGAAAGCTTCTTCGGAGAAACGATGGTGGAGTTTCAGTTCCAAGAGCAGGAGGCCGAGAAGATCGAGCTCTTCGGAGAAAGGCGGAGCCGGCGGCTGACGATCTCAGGCGAGAGCAGATGCGCTTTCCTCGGAACGAGTCGCACACACTCTACGCGGCTTCTCTCTTTTTATCTAAGTCCGCACCTATCACAATTCTGCTGCTTACATTCAGGGCAGGGCTTTCTCTTTAATCTGCTGTTACACACCCAAAATCACATAATCTTGGGTGTGTCATGATCAGGTCAAGTTGACAACTTAGATTAACTATCACAGGAAGGGAGAGGGAATAGGGTGGGATTTGAGGGAGGGATAAATGAGCAATGTGTGCATGTATGATTCTGCTACCCTGACACTTATGAAAATGTATAATTACAATTCACCAATAAATGAATATATAAAAAATTCAATAATAAGAAAACATATCACCCAGTTTAAAATTTGATAAAGGTTTCAATAGGCATTTCACAAAAAGAAGATAGATGAATGGCTTAATATTTCCAACATCATGTGTCATTAATAAAAGGCAAATTCAAGGAATGAGGTAATAATTTATACCCACTATAATAGCAACAATCAAAAAAAGATAGACATTATCAGGTACTGATCAAGAAGTAGAAAAACTGAAACACTCATACTTTGCTGGTGGAATGTAAAGCAGTGCAGCCACATTTCCTGGGTGTATACCTTCAAAAAGTGAAAACATATGTCCTCACAAAGTATTCAGACTTACCAAACCTGAGAACAGTTTACAGCTCCATTAACTCATCTGGTGAATGGATAAACAAAATGTGGTATGTCCATGTATAGGAATACTACTCTGCAATAAAAAGTAATGATACATCCTACAACCTGAATGAATCTTGAAAACATTAAGTGAAAGAAACCAGATGCAAATGTTTTATATTTTTATTTTACTTACATGAACTAGCCAGAAAAGAAAAATATTTAGAGAACAAAACCAGATTAGCGATGTGATTGACTGAGACAGGGGGTTTGAGTGGGGATTGTCAGCAAGCAAGCATGAGGAATCCCTCCTTCCCACCTCCCTTCCTTCTTGCCTGCCTGCCTTTTAATTATACAGAATAATGGGTTTATTTGAAGAGGGAAATTTTTGAGGTGATAGGAATGTTTTACAACTGGATCTTGGCAATGGCTTGATGACTCCTTAAATATACTAAAAATCTGAATTGTATGCTAAAAATGACTTTTGTGGCAGGTAAATTATACCTCAATAAAGCTGTTTTTGAAAAGAAGATCAAATGATATTCAGAGAAACATTCCAAGAGCACAGGATATTTATTTAAAATTATATATGTAAAACATATATAATGTATGTTTTACATACATTATAATGACATTGTAATGTCATTACATTGTAATGTCATTCATTACATTGTAATGAATGTTAACTATAAAAAAGAAAGAGAGAAAGAAGGCTTCACTGGTTTTTTGTTTGTTGGTTGGTTGGTTCCAGGGGCATTCTATCTCCTCCAAGCTACATCCCCAGCTCTTTTTTATTTTTTATTTTGAAACAGGGTCTCACTAAGTTGCTAAGAGTATCACTAAGATGCTGAGGCTGGCCTTAAACCTGCAGTCCTCCTGTCTAAGCCTCCCAAGTACTAGGATCACAGGCGTACATCACCATGTCTGGCTGTTTTAATAAGCACATGAAAACAGAGTTGCTATCCTTTTCTATTAAGGGCAAAAGACCCTTCAAATAATTTAAACTTCAGTAGAAGGAATCCAGAAGAAGAAGAAGAAAGAATGGAATAAAACTCATGGTAATTGTAAAGCATTGAAATGAATGTGTAAGGGAGGCCCTGGTACCACGTTATACTGGTCTTTAAATTTCAGTCCACAGCCATATCAACTACATAACTAATCATCATTGCACATATTAAAGATGCTATTTTGCAGTCTCACTCTTTCTTTGTAATTATACCTGGAGTTGTTTGGTAGCAGCACTGAAAACTTGCATTCAAATTTGGTAATTTTTAGTTTATGATAAAGAAAAATGAAAAACATTTTGGCTTTAAGAACAAACGATTCTAACATGAACCCAATCATCAGAAGTCTGACATCAATTTTGCAAGTTCATTCTAACCTGAAGTGAACATTCATGAACAGTTGTAAATGATTGTACATACAGAAGAAAAGTGAATAGTTAATCTGAATGCATGAGTTTATCTATGCTCTTGGATGGTTGCTACCATTTACTCAAATTCTCACTGAGGTTACCATTGTGAAAAACATTGTCAATCAAATAAGAAGATATAAAAGCAACTTGCAAATTGAATTGAAAAAGCATTTTTACTTTCAAGTGGTTTGCAAATATAGATGTTAAGTTTGAAATGAATGTTGCTAATGACCAGAGCTGGGGGAGCTCTACACCTGCTGATCACTAGAATATTATAAATGAGGTTGATTTTCCTGTTGAATACCCCATTTTTCCTTCACATGGTCTCATTGCTTTTTCTCTCTCACTGTTGACCCTTAGTTATGAATGCTCACTTATGGATATAACAATATATTAACATTTAAAAATGTCTCTTAAGTACAAGAGGAATATTACCAGTGTTGCTTGTCTTTTTCTTCTTTGTTAGGTCACAGGAGATTTTAGATGGTGAAAATCTCGCCTGTGTTATAAGTGAAGAGCTGTTTTACAATCAGCCTTCCTTACAGCAACTAAATTGTCCCCAAAAAAGCACATAAGCATAATAAAACTTTTAAGTAGTCACTTATATGCATTTATATTCTTTCTCTCGTGAATGACTAATTTTAATTTTTCTAAAGTAGCAACTCAACTTGCTTTCAGAACCATTTAAGCTTAGCATATGATTTTGTTTTCCTCCAAAATCAACTATTCTTGATTATGATTTGGGGAGGGGTTGCATATTTATTTTTGCCAAGATAGTAGAGAACCAAACACGGTGTGGTTGACTTCATCCTAATACTTCTGTCCTAAATTGGGCACATGATCATTTAGAAAGTCTTCTGACATCAGAGGCATAATGGCTAGATTCAACTAAGACCTACTTTATGCAACCAAACCTTGACCTCTGAGCATAAAGTTCATGCCATGCACCTGTTGCATGGTTCCTATTGAGTTTTACAGTCCGAGGGACCCTCCTCTCTTAATAAGTATATTGGATTATAGCTACTATAGCAGAGGAATAAATCTCTTTTTTGTGGTACTGGGGATTGAACCCAGGGGTATTCTGCCTCAGAGCTACACCCTCAGCCCTATTTTATTTTTATTTTGAAACAGTGTCTCGCTAGGTTGATGAGAGTCTCACTACTTGCTGAGGCTGTCCTCAAACCTGCGATCCTCCTGTCTCACCCTCCAAGTACTAGGATTACGGGAGTGCACCACCACACCCAGCTGAATCCTTCTTTTGAGGAAGAGTCTGTGTTCTCTCTGGAATGCCCTTCCCCCAGGTATGTGCATGGTTCCTACAGCCTCACTTCTTTCACCTCTTTGCTCAAGTGGCCCCTTGTGTGGGAGGGCTTCCCTAACTACCTTCTGTCACTCTCTGTGCTTTATTTTTCTATATAGCCCTCATTGGGAACTGAAATACTATATGTATACTTGTTTACTTATTATTATCTTTCCCAATAGAACACATGCTATGTAAGGGTTGGGACTTAGTTTTATTCACTGTGATAAACCCAGTGTCCACTTTGATGATTGGCACTGAGTAGGTAGATGCTCAATAAATAAATGAGTAACTATGTAAGTTTGGTAGTGCTTCAAAAAGGGCAGTACAGCAAGTGTTTCCTAATTAATTACAAACCTCTGAACTAGCTCAGTGAGAGTCCTGTGACAACCAAGTCTCAGCCCTTGGGGAGTTTACAGGCCAGTAGAGGAAACATACTGTGTATAACAGCCTAGGATGACAGCCACACTGTTTTTGTTTGTTTTTTTTAACCAAGGCTCACTGTAGCAGGATGAAAGATGCCACGGCCTATGATCCCGGGGTTCTCACTTTTCAGAATGGAGCATAGGTTGTGAGGAGATGTATGAGCCACTCAAATTTTAGTTACTTAGAAAATTAAAATTAAATTTAGTTACTAGAAAATTAGTTACTAGAAAATTAAACCCACAGAATTCACTCAGCAATCCATAGACACCCAAGATGAAGATGGCTAGAAGTTAGGGAGTTTGTGTGTATCAGGCACCACTCTAAGCATTCTTCGTATATTTACTAACTCAGTCCTCGAATGGACTTATATGTGCTGTTGTTTTCCACATTTCACAGGTGGAAAAGCAAGCATGAAAGGTTAAGTGATTTGCCTGACATCATACAGCTAATATGTGATGCAGCCAGGATTCAAACCCAGAAAATCTGGCTTCAAAACTATTGCTTTGAACCACGACGACATTCTTCTGTTCCAGTTGATAATGGTTAGTCATAAATAATAACAGTTTATCACTGCAAATTACGAATAGCACTACTTGAAAACTCCAACCAATTCAAGATGATATTGGTGATAAATTTGTAATAAATTGTCCTTCTTCAAGATTAAAGAAATCCACTCCCTCTATGCTTCTACACATGCATACTAGGAACTTTGCAAATGGCCAACCCTCTCAGGGAAGTCAAACTTGTTTGAAGAGGTGAAGGTGAAAGACTTCTTTAAAACCTAGAATAAGCTGGGCATGGTGGCACACGCCTCTAATCTCAGTACTTGGGAGGCCAAGACAGGAAGTTTGCAGGTTCAAAGTTAACCATGACAACTTAACAAGGCCCTGTTTCAAAATAAAATAATAAAAAATTTTAAAGAAGGTCTGGGGGGTGTAGCTTGGAGGTAGAATGCCCCTGGGTTTAATCCCCAGTACCAAAACAAAATACAAAAACCTAGAATGAGCTTTGCAATATCAAATTCTAATAACCCTTTTAAGCTCAATTAAAACATTACTACCAAGTGGTAAAACTGAATTATATGGGATTGCATGTTATTTACCTATGAAAACTAAGGGAAAGATTTGTATCACTGTATGGCCCATAAAATGGACTAGAGACACTGACCTAGAACAAAAGGGGAATGAAAAATTTCAATTAATAGAGGTCAAAAACATAACTGTAGTAAGTCAGGAAAGATGTAATTATTTTTAATTTGAAGTTTCAGGTGTTTTCAAAGGAGGGGAAGCTTATCAACTCAAACTGTGATGAATGAATATAATTTCAGTTGGCATAATAGAGAAGGAGCTTTCTCAGGGAAATGCACATGAGAGGTATGAAAATAACACAGAAGGAGTCTGTCTATGTAGCAGCAAGCATGCTGGTCTGTCGTGTCTCAGTCCACACTGGTACCCAGGCCATGCTCTCTGGAGTCACCTCTGCCACCAGCTGGCAACAGTGGAGGACTGTTTGGTGCAAACTTGCTCAGATGCACCCAGCGCCACCTTTGATACAGTGGGAGCCACCTCCCTTGGACAGACCCAGCCCGTACGTACTGAAGAGTCAAGGCCCCTAGAGGCAGCCCTTCACCTTTGGGGACTGAGAGTCAGTGGCTATGTGCTCCCCCTCTACTCTTCATGTGGTCAATTCTTTAAGGTGGTCTATACATGTTCCCAGAGGTCCTGATGGAATGGAGCCTCTGTGGCCCATAGTGTTGTCACTATTAGTGCATCCTTTTTCTTTTTGGCACTGGGGATTGAACCCAGGGGCATTCTACCTCTGAGCTACACCCCCAGCCATTTTCATTTTTTATTTTGAAACAGGGTCTCACTAAGTTGCTGAGGGTCTCATTAAGTTGCTGAGGCTGGCCTCAAACCTGTGAACCTCCTGTCCTGATATCTCAGCTTCCCAAGTACTGGGATTATATAGTGAATCCTTATATTGGGTTTTCCTCCTTTGTTGTCTTACTCTCCCTTCTCCCTCACTCCTACTGCCCCTCTCAAACCACTTTTAGCTACTTCCTTATCTCAGACTCTACCTTTGGGAATCTGCCTCCTAAAGAAGCTACAGAACACAACCAAGTGTATGAGATAGCTCAGAAGATTGTGTTGCCATAGAGACTCACAAGAATTGGAGATCTTAGCCAGTACTGAGTTTTAGTAATTAGTTCAAGGATACAAGTCTTGGACAGAGAGTTATCCAGGACTGTCATCATAGCTCTCCAGTCCTTGACTGCACTTTGGCTCAAATTTAAGAGATAAGTTCTCCAAGCAATACCTGAGGGAGTATCACTTGCCCAGAGAGCTGTTTTGACCATTTTACACACTTACAGCTTATATGATATTTTCCAGTGAGCCCATAAGCCCATGGATTCCAGTTTGTTAACCATAAGCAATTCTAGACAGATCAGAGTACACCGTGACAAAAGCACCATTAAAAACTTTTACCTAAGGAATACCATTAGTGTATTTGTCAGGAGTTCAGTCATATTGACAAGGAGTTTGGACCAGGCTGGGCCTGTCCATGGTAGGTGGCTCCCACTGCATCTAAGAAGGCCCTGGGTGCACCTGAGCAGGTTTCTACTAAACTCTCCTCCCCTGCTACAGCTGGTGGTAGAGGTGGCTCCAGAGAACATGGCCTGGGCACTGGCGTGGACTGACACATGACACCCACTTGTCTTTTCTGGAATGCCCTATAGTAAAGTCAAGTGAATGATTACAGGCCTGCCACCCTCTTTTTCTTCCCTTGTAAGTGTGTAACCTTTCAAAAACACCAAGCCAAGGAATTCCCATCCTCTGGAATTGTCAGATAGACTTGTAAGTAATTTACCATTTTCCCTCTTGCCTTAGCTTTTTAGGCTTAGTAGATTTCCTGGCTCTGTTACTAGCTATGAGAACTTGACCAATTTTCTTAATGTTTCTTTCTTTTTTTTTTTTTTTTTTGCAGTACCTGGGATTGAAACTAGAGGCATTCTACCTCCAGGCTACAACCCCAGCCCCATTTTTTATTCTTTATTTTGAAACAGGGTCTCACTAAATTGCGGAGGACCTCACTAAGTAGCTATGGCTGGCCGCAAACCTGGATCCTCCGGTCTCAGCCTCCCAAGTACTGGGATTACAAGCATGCGCCACCACGCCCGGCTTCTTAATGTTTTTGAGCCTCTCATTACATTGTCCAGAGGTGACTATTTTGAATCCTATTTCAAAGGGTTGTTGGGAGGAATAAATGAGATAACTTTTGGTGGAATTGTGTGCAGGTCCTGGCATGTGGTAGGGATTCAGACATTACTCTTCCATTTCCCGTCCTTTCCAACTATTCGTAATTATTGCCTTATTAGTTCCCCTTCCCAGGTCTTTTTGGTACCTCAGTTTTTCCATCAGATCTTTTTTATATATCTAAAGAAAGACTTGTAAATGGAATGAAGATAATCATATTCACACACAAAATTCAAACAAGAGCTATGTCCAGTCAAGCACACTGGAGGGTAGGAGTCTTAACCATTGGATATTAAGCATTTTATTCCCAAGAACAAAGATCATCCTACTGTAGATGTGTTTATAAGCACCATTCACCCCAAAAAGAAAGGAAGCCTGTGGTTCAGGAAATAGATACTGGAATTGATTAAATCTGAGTTTAAATGTAGATTCTACTAGACATGTAAATTTGGGAAGCTCACCTAACATTACTAACCAAGCTTTAGTTTCATCTGTAAAATGGAAATGATAATATATATTTTAGAAGGCTTATGGGAGGATTAAATGAGATAATGCAGGTAGAGTGCTTAATACAGTGTTGGCATACAGAAAATGTTCCATAATGAATAGACATTTAATAAAAATATCTTTCCTTTGGGGAAGGTACATATCAGGTACTGATGTCTAAGTTGACTGTTCTTTTTCTGTGCTGAGTAAACAACCTTTCGATACCTGATAGCTTTTTTTCTTTAGATAAATGATCACATTCCAGCAAATTATATTCAGTCTCACTAGCTTGAAGATCACCCTTGCAGGAGGCTTTATGTTGGGTCATGCTTGGAAGGTGCAAATTTATGACCTATTGGAAGATTGGATCCAGAATGGAGCACAAAAGAAGTTCTAAAGTAGTCACATGGCAGGCGTGGTGGCTCATGCCTGTAATCCCAGTACTTGGGAGGCTGAGCAGAAGGATTTCAGGTTCAAGGGCAGTCTCAGCAACTTAGCAAGACCTTGTTTTTTTAAAAAAATAGGGCTGTAGGTTAACTCGGAGGTAGACTACCCCTGAGTACAATCCCTAGTGCCACATAAAGTAGTCACACAATAAGTCTTATTACACTTAAAAAAAAAAAAAGCTTTACAACGAATGTTCTCTGGCTATGATGGAATTAAATTAAAAAGACCTTAATGTTTAGAAAAGACCTCAATTTTGAAATTTAAATGTCATGCTTTTAAGTCACCCAGGATTCGAAGAATAAATAAAAGATATTAGAAAATATTTCAAATGAATAAAATTAAAATACAACATGTCAGAAGTTGTGGGATGCAGCTAGCATAATAATATAAATTTAGAGCTAAATTTTTAGTCTTAAATGTCTATATGGGAAAAAAAGGAAGATTTAAAATTAATACTATAACTTCCCATCCTAAGATGGTAAGGGGAACAAAGAACAAATTTAATCCACAATGAATAGAAGAAAGGAAATAAAAAATATAAAATCAGGAATCAACAAGATGGGAAACCAATAATAGAGAAATTTAATAGCCAAAAGTTGTTTTTTGAAAAGAGAAACTTGACAAAGTGTAACAGGACTGATTAATTAAAGAGAGAGAAGACATACATTTTCAATGTCAGAAGTGAGACAGCCTACAAATCCTACTGATGTTAAAATATAATAAAGAAGATAAGAGTAACTTCATGGCAACAAATTCAACTCTATATGAAGAACACAACTGAAACAAGAAAAATTAGAAATCTGACTACTACTATAATGTATTGAAAAAATTGAATGTGTAAGCAAAATCATCCCACAAATAAAACTTCACACACACACACACACACACACACACACACACACATTCTGCTAACATTTAAAGGACTGGCATGTTTTTAAACAAACACTTTCTTAAAACACTTCCCAAATTGCTTCATGGGTTAACTTAACGTTATTATCAAACACTGACATATCACATTTGAAAATCAACCAGAAAATTCAACATATAGAAAAGTGGAAAAAATAAGATCCCTTCAACCAATGCAGCACCTTGATAGATAGATGATAGATAAAACAGGGAAGAAAGTATTTACAATACATACAATTGACAAAGAGCATGTATCCAAAATATAGAAAGAACTTTTACAATTAAATGCAACCCAATAAAAATTGAACAAAAGACTTAATATATTTCACAAAAGAGATACATCATTAAACACATCTAAAAGTGCTAAATATCATCAGTCATAAGAGAAATGCAAACAAAATCATGATATCCATTTCATACCCACTAAAATTGGCTAAAATTTTAAAGTCCAATAACAATAAAAGTATGTGAAAATGTAGAACCACTGTAACCACTTTGGAAAGTTGTTTCTATAAAGTTATAAAAATATCTCCCTCAATGACTCAATAATCCGATTTCTAGTTATTTATCAAGAGAATAAAAAAAAGGGAGAAAATGAAAATACATGTCCACAAGAGAATACACTGCAAGCATGTTTATACTGGTTTTACTCATTAAAAACCCAAACTGAGCCGGTGTGGTGGCACATGCTTGTAATCCCAGTACTTGGGAGGCTGAAACCAGAGGAACCAGGTTTGTGGCCAGCCTCAGCTACTTAGTGAGGCCCTCCCCAACTTAGACCCTGTTTCAAAATAAAGAATAAAAAATAGGGCTGGAGGTGTAGCCCAGAGGTAGAATGCCCTGGTTTCAATCCCCAGTACCGCAAAAAAAAAAAAAAAATGTAGCGGTGCCATTTTTTGCAGATGGTGTTGATATTGATGTTGATTTGATTCATTAGAAGTCTCTCACATGAATGACAATGGATTCAACCTGACAAGATCTGAGGAGGCCAGAGAGAAGAGATATCTCTTCTCTCACCCCTTCCTTCCATCAGGGTCCCACTTTTATTGAGAGTTATAACCAAAACATTGTAGGAATAATTAGGAGATAGCAAAGCAGCTATCAGGGGAAAATATCAAGGTAGTCACAGATGAATCAGGGAAGGAAAGGGTAAACAAGGAATTTGTCAGGGTCTTTGCTTATCAGTCTCATGGTCCTTGGAGATTTGTCTGCATGCAGAAATCTCCACTTGGGTGGGCAGTTTGTGCCTCTCCCAAGCCGGACCGAGGTGACCTCAAAGCAGATGACTAACAAGGCCGGCAACAGATACATGCTATAACATGGATTAATTTCAATGTCATAAGTGAAAGAAGCAGACACAAAAGTATATTCTGCACCATTCCATTTACAAAAAAGTTTAAAAACAGACATAACCTATCTATGAAACTAGAAATCTGAAGACCAATTGCTCATGGGGTGAGAGTTGACTATAGGGGTCCAGGAGGGGTAATTACATGAATGTATATAATCAAAACACAGGAGATTGTACACTAAAGCCTGTACATTTCAGTTAGGCAAATTTAATTCAGTGAAGACATATAACTATTCTTACAATATGCATTAATCATGTAGATTAATAGGTGTTAATCATGTGGGCCCTCTATAGCTGGGCCCACATTGTTTATAATAATAAATTTATAAACTCCTTCCTTGGCACAAAGACCTTGCATGGTGTGGCTCTTGCCTCATGTTCTCTCCTGCTTACCTACCAAGTCCAAACCATGCTGGCACTGCTCAAAGGTCATTTCTTGATATCTTCTAGTTTATTCTCTTATATGTTTCCTTCATTGAATTTAGGATAATTTTTAAAATTTTGTCTACATTTTTTCACCTGCTGTTACAGTTAGATATAAAATGTCCCCTAGAAAGCTCATTTTTAATATCTGGAGCTGATGTAATTGAGTCATGAGGGTTGTAATCCCAGCAGTAGATAAATCCATTATAATGGTTTTATTGTAATGGATTTATCCATTACAATATTTATCCATTGTAATGGATTTATCTGGGTGGTGACTCAGGCCAGTAGGGTGTGGCCTTGGGGATTATATAATTGGTTCCTCCTCCCCCTGCTCTCTCTCTTGCTTCTGGCCTCTATAATGTGAGGAGCATAACCCAGGTGTTCTCTCTCTCCCTGCCTCCTACCGCCATGCCCTGAGATCTGCAGTCCCTGGCCTCACAATGGACTGAACCAGAAACCATAAGAAAATAAATCTTCTCTAAGTTATGTGGTCAGTCTTTTAGATTATAGCTGCAATAATGCTGACCAGAACACCTGCCTTTTACATTAGAATATGAGCTTCAGGAGGGTAGGGACTTTGTTGTTTTCACCTCTGTATTGCTGATGTGTTCGCAGCATATTTCCTGGCTCAGTATTTGTTGAATGTGTGAGTGAATGTTCCTGAAGTTCCATATGCCAATGAAGTGATGATATACAGAAAAATTCCTGTTTAGAGTTTGATCCTTAACAGTATAGATGAAAATTGCACAGTCTCATCCCTAAAACCAAAGAAGCCTTTAATAAAATCATGTCACAGATAAGTTTTTGGTTAATGCATCCCCTCTTTTCCTTTCTTCCTTTCCAGAATCTCTATAGTCCTTCCTTCTTCTCCCTAATTAGAACTTCTTACAGAAGAGAGCTAATAACATCTCTGATGATAGTGCTTTCCAAACGTGTAAAATATTGATGCATACCTATTGCATGGAGCATTTATTTATTCTGAAAATACATGTTTCTGTACTAATATATAATGAAACATGTGAAATTACATATAGTTGTTATTGTTTTGCAGCACTGGGGATTGGACCCAGGGGTATTCTACCTCCAAGCTATCCCCCCCAGCCCTTTTTATTTTTTATTTTAGGACAGGGTGGACTGAGTTGCTGATGGTTTCACTAACTTGCTGAGACTGGCCTCGAACCTATCATCCTCCTTTCTCAGCTCCCATGTAATGGGATTACAGGCATGAGACACCATGCCTGGCTGCAAAATAATATTTTAAAAGGATGGGATGAAAGTTCTAATGTTCTCTCCCTGCATTTCAGTGGTTGGTCATGTACCGTCCCTCCTGCTCATGTGTTCATTCCACATGAGGATTTACTTATACCTCTAAGTATAATAGTGCAGTAGTAATGATACTTTTGCATTTTAAACCTTTCCTCTGACTATGGATTAAACCACTCTATTGCTTTTCAAATGATTTTATGGTATCACTTACTGCCAGAGGGATAAAATATTTAGGTCTTGGGTATACTCTGAAATCATGTCACCTAATTTTTACTATTTATTCTTTGCATCGTTTAATGATAGTTTTCTCACAAGATATGTAGCCTATTTTAGAAGGAAACAATGAGATTAGAAAAGTGGAAGGAGGAACCATGGAAGAGCTATACAAAAGGCTATGTTGATTAGACAATAGTTGATTATACTATGAATATCCACAGCAATGTATTTAAGTGAAATGTCTCCTGGGAGGTGTTAATTCTAGAAAATTAGCAATATAGTAATCTAGACCACATTGCCACAAATGAGGGGAAATCATTTTTTTCTCGCATAAAAAGACAGTTTTTAAGGAAGCATCAATTCTACAACATAGCAGTCTGAGACAGTTTGGAGATTTTCAGTCTGCTTTGTTACCTCTGAGACCTAAAAGAAGCAGAACATAAAAATGAGCCTCTATCATTTTGAAGCAGATCTAATCTTTGTAATCATGGCTGTGGTCTAAACCTATTAAAGATGTTCAAATTCCATGTCCTTGGTATCACTGCGGGTTGACCTAAACAGTGAGCAATAAACTTGTGTATTATAATTCTGGTTGGAAGATATGTGCTCAGGAAGTGAAACCGACAGTCGGTGTTTTGTGTCTGTCTCTAAGCAGACTAAGAACCTATATAAAATGACAGGTGCATTTTTAGGGAAAGAAACCCATAATGTTTTCCTATTTAGTAGGTGACAGTATGTCCCAAGATAGCACAAGCTTAAGGGGCTGGAACAAGTATGGTTATTAAAGGCTTGCAGTTTGTCACTTCATACAAATTGATTTTTTTCAGAGGCTGGAGGATGGTAGAAATTGCAGAGTACTGAAATAAATTAGCATATTAAGTGAATTTATACATTCAGGCTTATAAGCACTTTGAATTTAAGGAAGAAATTTTTATTACTTCTTGAAAGAAAATGGCAATTCTTAAATCCTGTGTCCATACTCCCTGTGGAAAGGGTCTATATGATAAATTACATCATTTTAATAATTACCAAAAAAGTGGTTATTAAATTGATGTGAATCTTTTTTCTCTCATTTGTTTTGCAGAATTACTGATTTAGGGAACATCAAAAGAAGATTATATTTATCAACGGTCCATAAGGAACTGTCCTCAACTCCTCTTCATGCAAAAATCCCACTCTTCATGATCAAGCGTAAAATTGTAAGTATCACATAAACGTTGTGTTAAGTATTACATTCAGTTCAGCAAATATTAATCATGGGCCCACTCTGTGTATGAAGAACTTTAATTACCACAGTGGTATAAAAAATGAATAAAATGCATGTCCTTCTTACCCTTCCCTTGAAATCAGGTAGAAGAATATTATTTAAACACATGATGTCACCAAAACTCTGATAGTAAGTACAGTGGAGAGAGAAGGTGCTATTGGAAAATACAATATTTCACAATATTTTCTAGATCCATCCAAAATTTTCCTGCAAATGACACGATTTTGTTCTTTATGGCCAAGTAAAACCTGGTTGTATGTATGTATGTTGTATGTGTGTATGATTGTGAAAGGAAAGAGATCCATCTGACTACCATACGAGGAAAAGCTTTGTGAAGGAGGCTGTACATAGCGTGTACAGGACTATGATTTCAACAGGCTGAGACAGGGAGCCCAGCATTCCAAGCAGAAGGAACAGCATGGACGAAAGCTAGCTGCTGGAAAGTGGTACATCTTTGGAGAACGAAGAACTAGTATTCATTGTTGCCAGATTTTTAAAAACATCCTCGGAGCGGTCGTGGTGGTGCATGCTTGCAATCCCAGTACTTGGGAGGCTTGAGACAGAAGGATTGCAGATTTGAGATCAGCCTCAGCAACTTAGCAAGGACCTCAGCAACCTAACAAGACCCTTTTTCAAAATAAAAAATAAAAAGAGCTAGAGATGTAGCTTGGAGGTAGAATGTCCCTGGGTTCAATCCCCAGTATCACACACACACAAAAATATCCAAAAAAACATCAGTCTTGTGACTGCCTATATAGTTTTGGAGAGTTTAGGCCAGTTGTATTACTTGTGAAGGACCTGATTTGACTGACTAGTATTTCTCAAACATCAGCCATTTTTATACTACTCTCAGTACCATGTTTGTATACTACCTGTTCTAGTACATACCTAACCCTTTCCTTTAAATTGACTCACTATTTTGGCTTAAAATTATTATTATTTTTTTTTTGTGGTACCAGGGATTGAACCCAGGGGCATTCTACTTCCGAGCTATACCCCCAGCCCTATTTTTTATTCTTTATTTTGAAACAGGGTCTCGCTAAGTTGCAGAGGCCTCACTAAATAGCTGAGGCTGGCTGCGAACCCGGATCCTCCGGTCTCAGCCTCCCAAGTACTGGGATTACAAGCATCCGCCACCACACCCGGCTGCTTAAAATTATTTTAAGAGAAAACTTTATATCACTCTTATGAATGGAAAATCAGTACAAAAATAAAATATAAACATACTCAAAACAAAACAGTATTTTAATATCTAGCTAGGTATGATTTGTTGTTAAATGCCCTATCCTGATGCCTGCCCTTTGTTAAAAAGAGTTTACCCAAGAATGTTAAAGTCAGAATACTATAGTGACACATGCATACTCCTGTTTACAGCAGCACAATTCACAATAGCCAAATTATAGGTGTCCATCAACAGATAGATGGATAAGGAAAATGTGGTACATACATACAACAGAGTTTTACTCGGACATAAAGAAGAAGAAAATCGTGTCATTTGCAGGAAAATTGGACGGGTCTAGAAAATATTATACTAAGTGAGATCAGCCAGTCAGAAAGTCAAGGGTCATATGTTTTCTCTCATATGTGGAAGCAAGAACAAAAATAGGAAACAAAAGGGACTTCAGCTAAATGAGAGAAATCAGTAGAAGAGTGGAAAGGGATTGGGGGAGGGATGTGGAAGGGGGAAAAGGAGGCTTGAGGGAAAAAACAATTCAAATAAGGTTATGTACATACATGACAGTATCACTACCCATCTTACTCATATGTATGAGGATGGAGGAATGGGGAGCAGGGTGGGATATGGAAGGAAATACACCAAGTGATGTGTACATGTATTTATGTATCACTTTGAAAATCTCACAATGCACCAATAAATGTATAAAAAATTTAAAAAATTCATCAAGGATTAGATAATGTAAAAGCTTTCTCCCTGGTATAGTTAGAAGGACTGAAAGGAGAGCCAGATGTTGTGGTGTATGCCTGTAATCCCAGTACTTGGGAGGCTGAGACAGGAGGATTGCAGGTTTGAGGACAGGCTCAACAAGTATGAGACTCTCATCAACCTAGTGTGACCCTATTCCAAAATAAAAACTAAAAAATAGTGCTGGGGGTGTAGCTCAGAGGTAGAATGCCCCTGGGTTCAACCCCCAGTACCACACACACACAAACAAAAAATAAAAACAAAACAAAAAAAGGACTGAAAGGTAAATTGAAAAATTTTTTTTCTGTGACCCAGAGTCTTTCAATTCCATTCTCATGTACCATCTAAAACCATTTCACCAATGATACATGTGATTTTGGGACCACTATAGTAGACAAAGGGAGCCCATTAAAGCTTTTGGAGTAGAAAAGAAACACACAGTTGTGTGCTTTGGGAAGATTATTTGGGTAGTGATATTTGCAGTGATTTAGAAGGGTAGAAATATAATCCAGGTTAGGATTAGAGAGAAAAAGGCAGCAGCTGTAAGGGATGGATGTGAAACAACATCAGAAACTTAGAGTCTAATGTTCTGAGCCATCTGTAAACAGAACATTCCTATATATGTGAAACATATATATGAGAGTTAAAAACAAAAAAAATTTTCCTTGTAGAGGTTTTTACCTCCTTGGTTAGGTTTATTCCCAAGTATTTTATTGTTTGGGGGGATATCATGAGTGGAAATGTCTTCTGGATTTCTTTTTCAGTGGATTTATGGTTGGCATACAGAAAAGCTGCTGATTTTTTAAGATTGATTTTGTATCAAGACACTTTGGTGAATTTGTTGATCAGTTCTCTAAGCCTTTTGGTTGAGTTTGTTGGATCTTATAAGTATAATATCATGTCATCTGCAAATAGAGATAGTTTCAGTTCCTCTTTTCCTATTTGTACTCCTTTTATCTCCTTCTTTACCTTATTGCTCTTGCTACAGTCTCGAGTACTATATTGAAAAGGAGTGGTGACAGCAGACATCCTTGTCTTGTTCCTGTTTTTAAAGGGAACTCTCAAAGATTTTCCCCATTCAGTATGATGTTGGCTGTGGGCCTATTGTATATTGCCTTTATGATGTTGAGGTATGTTCCTTCTATTCAGATTCTCTGCAGTGTTTTTAGCATGAATGGGTACTGGATTTTATCAAATGCTTTTTCAGCGTCTATTGAAATGATCATGTGATTTTTGTCTTTAGTTCTATTTATGTGATGGATTACATGGATTGTTTTATGTATGTTGAACCAGCCTTGCATCCCTGGGATTAACCCAACTTGGTCATGATGTATGATTTTCGTGAAGTGGTTTTGAATGCACGTTGCTAGTATTTTGTTTAGAAGTTTTGCATCTAAGTTCATCAACGATATAGGTTTGTAGTTTTCTTTTCTTGAGCTGTCTTTATTTGGTTTTGGTATTAATGTGATGTTGGCTTCATAGAATGTATTTGAGAGAGTCCCATTTCTTTCTATTTCACGGAATAGATTGAGGAGTATTGGGATCAGTTCTTCTGTAAAGGTTTTATAAAATTCACCTGGGAAACCATCTGGACCTGGGCTTTCTTTGATGGTAGGCTCTTTATTGCTGCTTCAATCTAGTTAATTGCTGTTGGTCGATTTAAATTTTCTATGTCTTCTTGATTCAACATAGGAAGGTTGTAGGTGTCTAGAAATTTGTCAATTTCTTCTAGGTTTTCCATTTTCTTGGAGTATAGTTTTTCAAAGTAGTTTCTGATAATCCTGTGGATTTCTGTGCTGTTGGTGGTAATATTGCCTTTTTCATCTCTTATTTTAGTAATTTGGGTTGATTCTCTCTTTTGATTAGGTTGGCTAGTGGCTTATCTATCTTGTTTATTTTTTCAAGGAACCAGCATTTGGTTTTGTTGACTTTTTTGTATTGTTTTTTTATTCTCTACTTCATTGATTTCTGCTCTGATTTTAATAATTTCCTGTCTTCTACTGGCTTTGGGGTTAGACTGTTCCTGTTTTTCAAGGGCTTTGATGTGTGTCATTAGGTTATATATTTGGTGATTTTCTGTTCTTATGTGGACACTCAGTGCTATGAATTTTCCTCTTAATACTGCCTTCAGGGTGTCCCAGAGATTTTGATATGTTGTGTCTCTATTTTAGTTTGTTTCTAGGAATTTTTAAATTTCTCCCCTTATTTCTTCTCTGACCCATTCCCCATTTAGCAGTGTGGTGGTCAGTGTCCATGTGTTTATGAGGTTTCTCTGGGTCTTCTTATAGTTGATTTCTAGTTTCATTCCATTATGGTCTGAAAAGACACAGGGGATTATGTAACATTTTTTTAAACTTGCTAGTACTCACCTTGTGGCCTAGGATATGGTCTATTTTAGAGAAGGTTCCAGAGCAGCTGAAAAAAATGTGAATTCAGCTGTAGTTGGGTAGAATATTCTGTATGTGTCCACTAGGTCCATTTGGTTTATGGTGTTCCTTAGGTGAGGCATCTTTACTGACCTTTTTTCTTGAAGATCGATCTAGTGGTATGAGAGGTGTGTTGAAGTCTCCCGATATTATTGTATTAGGATCTATGTGTGATTTAATGTCACGAAGAGTTTCTTTTATGAAAGTGGTTGCACCTATGCTTGGGACATAAATGTTGACCTGTTATATGTTGAAATTGTTATATCCTCTTGCTGGATTGTTCCTTTTACCAGTAAGAAATGACCTTCTTTGTCTCTTCTGATAAGTTTAGGTTTGAAGTCTAATTTGTCTGATATCATAATTACTACTCCTGCTTGTTTTGGAATATAAATTTTCAAAATAGTTTCTGATGATCCTCTGAATTTCATCACTCTCACTGTTCCTGTTTTTCTAGGTCCCTGAGGTGTGTCATTTGGTTGTTTTTTTGGTGACTTTCTATTTTTCTTATGTGGGCATTCAATGCTATACAATTTCCTCTTAACACCGCCTTCAAAGTGTCCCATAGATTTGGGTATGTTGTTTCTCTATTTTCATTTAATTCCAGGAATTTTTTAAATTTCTCCCCTTATTTTTTCTCTGATCCAGTCCTCATTCAAGAGTGTATCATTCAGTCTCCATGTATTTATGTAATTTCTTTTGGTCTTCCTGTTGTTCATTTCTACTTTCATTCCTTTGTGATCTGAGATGATACAGGGAATTATATTACATTTTTTTAATTTGCTGGTACTCTCTTTGTGGCCCAGGATGTGGTCTATTTTGGAGAAGGTTCCATGAGCAGCTGAGAAGAATGTGTATTTAGCTGTTGTTGGTTGAAATACTCTGTATATGTCTATTAGGTCCATTTGGTTTATAGTGTTCTTTAGGTCTCATGTGTCTACTCATCTTTTGTTTGGAAGATCGATCTAGTGCTGTGAGTGGTATGTTCAAGTCTCCCAATATTATTGTATTTGGGTCTATTTGAGACCTGATGTCCCGAAGACTTTGTTTTATAAAAGTGGAGCACCTACATTTGGAGCACAAATGTTTACTATCATTATATCTTCTTCTTGGATTATTCCTTTTATTAATAAGAAGTGACCCGCTTTGTCTCTTCTGATATGTTTTAGCTTAGTCTGTTTTTTTGGATATGAGCGTTGCTACCCCTGCTTGTTTTAGGTCTCCATTTGCATGGTATATCTTTTTCCATCCTTTCACCATTAGCATATCGATATCTGTGGCTGTCAGGTGACTTTCTTACAAGGAACATATAGTTGGATTATGTTCTTTAATCCACCTTGCCAGTCTATGCCTTTTAATTGGGTAGTTTAGACCTTTGACATTTAGTGTTTTTATTGAGATATGATTTTGGTTTCCTGTCATTTTGAGTTCTATTTTCTATTTGATGTAGTATTATTTCTCCTTTGCTTAGTTACCCATCGGGTGGAGTTCAACCTTCCTCTGGTTATGGTATTTGCTTCTTTTTTCTTGTGTTTTATTTCTTCAAGTATTTTCTCTCGTGCTGTCTTGGTAGTCATGAATTCTTTTAGTCTCTCCTTGTTTTGGAATGTTTTTATTCCTCCATCAATTTTGATTAATATCTTTGCTGGATATAGCATTCTTGGTTGGAAGTTCTTTTCTTTCAGGGTCTGGAGTAATCATACCAGCCCTTCCTGGCTTTCATGACTTAGATAGAGAAATATGGAATGACTGTCACCTCTTCTTTTGTTCTTGCTGCTTTAAGATTCTTTCCCTGGCCTCTATGTTAGTCATTTTGATTATTACATGCTGTGGGGAAGTCCTTCTTTGATCTTGTCTTGTTGGTGTTCTAAATGTCTCATATGTGGATGTCCAATTCTTTTTCTGTTTGCCAATTATCTGAATTATTTTTCTGAAGATGTTTCTGATACACTTGGTTTGTGCTTCTAGACCTTCTTCAGTACGTTTTATCCATAAGTTAGGACGTTTCCTGTTGTCCATATTTCTTGGATGTTCAGGTTCTGTTGTTGTAATGTCTTCTGTATAATGTTGACTGTTTTCAGTTTTGAATGGACTGTCTTCCAAGAGTGATACCCTGTTTTCCATGTGATCTAGTCTGCCAGAGGTGGCTTCTATTGTAGTCTTTAATTCATTTATTGACTCCTTCATTTCGCTCAAAGCCTCTTTTTGGTTCTTAGGACCTCAATTTCTCTTTAATATGCTCTTTCATTTCTTGTACACTTTTCAGAGGACTTTGATCATATTCAAGATCAAAATTTGGAATTTTCTTTGCATTTCCTGTAGGTCCATATTGATGCTCTCCCTTGTTGAGTTGTGGGAGTTTATTGATTCCTCACTGTTCTTCATTCTTATGTTTTCAGATTTCTCACGTTTGTATTTCTTTTGTCTTGGCATCTTCTTCCTCTTTGTGTTTGAGTCCTGTGTCTATTTGTTATCCCTTTATATTAAGGTCTATGCTGATTTTATATATTTGCCTCTACAAATCTGTCTTATATAATCAAACTTTTGAGTTTGTCCTCCAGAGCCTCTTTAACAAGATACAGTTCTTAGTGCAGGCAAACAGGGGTCTCTGATTGGCTGCAGGCTGCTGTGCTTTCCAGGTCCAAACTCTGCAGGGCCAGAGACTATGATATTTGGTTCAGAGCCTGCAGCCTGCTGGTTGGTATTTAGTGCCCCACAGACACCACCACTGCTCTGCTGATTTTCAACCTGTGAAACTGCAGAGCATTGACCTCTGGCCTCTGTGGACAGTGGGCCTAAGCTCAGCAGGGCCAGAGATTGCTATGTTCCGAGCTTGTGGCCCAGTTTGCTGAGCTTTGATGGGTCCAGGGACTTCATCACTGATCTGCTGGTTACGATCATGTGGAGCACTGTCAGTCATTGGTATGCATGCATGCCAGGCACAAACTCTGCTAGCAGAGAGAGTCTTGAGTTCCCAGCCTGTAGCTGTGATCATGTGAACCCCTGCAGGCCCCTGGTCTCCCTGCTTTCAGGGATCAAACTCTGGCAGGGAGAGATTGTACCATTCTGAACCTGAGCCTCGGGTGGGTCAGTTATTGAGTCCCAGGGACACTGCTGTTGCTCTGGGCAGCTGCGATCACGTGAGACCTTGTTGGCTCCTGACCTTGGTACTTATAGCGCCCAAATATGGCTGGAGTGAGTTTATAGCTTTCCGAGCCTACAACTCAGTAGGCTGAGTTATTCCACCCCACAGACACCATGACTGGCTTTCCTGTGGTGATCGCTGGAGATCCTGCTAGGGCGCAGCAAACTGCAAACTTTAGGTCCCTCCCGCCCAAATGTCCCTAGGGTTTGTCTGCTAATTCACATTTATGCTGTGTCTGACTGTAACCCCCAACCCCACCTTTGAAGGGGTGATTTGCAAACTCACAGACCCCGCGAGTCTGTTCCTTGCCACTCAAGTCCCTGTGGCCATGCAAGGCGGTCTCCTGCTGGAACCATTTGTTACCTCATAGTCTTGATGAGTGCAGCTCAAATCCCTGCAGGCAGAGATGAGTTCAGCTGCAGCCACAGGATTTCACCGTGTGATCTAGCTGGGCCATCTAGGGAGTCGGGTCTTTGTCGATAGTGGAGAGAAAAATGTATCTGCTTTTGATGATGGTCTGTAGACACTGGCTCGACAAGATTCTGTGGTTTCTTTGCTGGAGTTGGTCTCTCATTGCCCTGGGTCCTGCAGCCACCAGCCTCACGTTGGCTTAGCAATATGGTGTTGCTGCTGCTTTCCGCTCACCAGGTGAGACACATGGAGCTCTTCTCAGT
The DNA here is from genome assembly GCA_004027185.1 of Glis glis. Lineage (NCBI taxonomy): Eukaryota > Metazoa > Chordata > Mammalia > Rodentia > Gliridae > Glis > Glis glis. The sequence continues at coordinate 21,695 of PVJS01016942.1, forward strand.
CCTTTGCTCTCGCTTCTGCCTTGCTTCTGCCTTGATTCCACCACATTTCGACTGTCATTCTGTTAAGTTTTGACTGCTTTTCTTCCCTTGCCACGATGCAGTCTTCCCACTTGTTGAGGTCCGAGTCTTGGAGCACCTGAAACACTCTGTCTCTGTATTCTGCTATCTTTAATCCTCAAGTTTGTTTGGAAAACAGATGATTACTCAGCTTTGGGGGTCATCCTATTTTCAAATCATATGAACAGGGAGGATAGTATTGAGGTTGAAGTGTGGCCTCTGGGGCTAGGCTATAGGCGTTCAGAATTTAGTTCTGTGCCTTTCTGGCTGCAGCCCCTGGGGCAAGTTAGAATAGTCTCTCTGTGCTCCAGTTTCCTCATCAGTTAGACAGTGACAATGGTAGAAGTTGCTTAATAGATCAATTGTCAGGATTAAATGAGTTATGACTTAGAACAATATGAAGCTCAAGTATTCAGTTAATATTACATGATGTTGTTACTATTTTACTATTTTCTTTCAACATGAACCCATGTTTATTAACTTGTGGATATGGTGTCATAATAAGCCTCTGAACTTACAGTTCATTTCAATTAAGACATATTTATTGAGCCTCTACTGTGGGCCAAGTCCTGTGTCAGATGATGTGAACCCCAAAGTGAATGACACATGATCTTTTTCCTCAAGGAGCTCATAATACTAAGAAAAAGGCAAATATTTAAGTAATTACTGACAATGGGGAATGCCAAGCACCATTGGTCCTGAAGGAAAATATCAGATTTGGCTATCCAAGCTGAAGATGATTACGAGTAAATTAATTTCCTCTTGTAACAATATTTAAGACTCTTCTAAGAAAGACAACACAATCCAGAAGCTCAACAATATGGTAGTCACAATGTCTACCATTCAGTAAAAAAGTGACTAGATACACAAAATGGGAAAACATGACCCCTAACTAGGAGAAAATAAATCAGTGAATAGAAACAAAGCTAAACATAACAAAGCAGATGAAATGAGAAGGCAAAGGTTTTAAAAACAATTATTCTGAATATATTTAAGAATGTAAATGAAAATATGGAACTAATTAGAGAATCAGTGGGAAATGTGAATAGAGAAATGGAAAATCTGTTGAGAAAAAAATCAGTATTGTAGAACTAAAAAAATCTATAAAATCTAAAATGAAAAATTCACTAGATGTGTTTAACACCAGGTTAAACATTGGGGAATATCAGTAAAATCAAATCCAGGAACATAGAAACTATTCATATCAAACACGGGGTAGGAGAATGAGTAAAAAGAAATGAGCTGCATCCGAGTGAGCTATTAAACAGTATTAGGCAGTCTGATTTGTGTTTGACTGTAGTACCAGAAGGGACGTGGAGAGAGATTAGGAAAAGACAATTTATAGAACTAATAGTTGAATTTTTTTGAAATTTGGAAACATACAGATCAAATGAGCTTAATAAAATGTAAACTGAGGAGCAGACAAATACAAAAACCACACCATGGTATGTCACCACCAAGTTCCTGAAGATCATTGATAAAAGAGAAAATGTTAAAGGTAACCAGAGGGGAAAAGTACATTATATGTCAGAGAACAGCCATAATACCACTAGCTTCCCATTTAAAAGAATGTAAAAAGACAATGGGATAGGGCAGATTGGATGGGAAGGACTTCTTAATCTAGAACTTTTTATGCAATGAAACTATTCCTCAGAAATAGGGGCAATGTAAAGACACTTTGGACTAAAAAGCTGAGAGAATTCATGGGGAACTACAAAAATATTGAAATTCTTAAGTCTGAAAAAATACATATACCAGCTAGAAATCTGGATTTAAATCAGACAATGAAAATGTTCATAAAGGTAAATACCTAGGTAAATCTAAAATGTATTTACGCATATCAATCATAATTTCTTTAACGATATTATCAACGCAAAATAATAAGATTACATTGTAGAGTTTATAACATGGAAGGAAGATATATGACTGTAATAAACAGTGATAAAAATGGTAGGATATTTTTATGAGCTTTTATTTATGAGATATTCTAACATACATATTTAGATTACAGACATTGGTATTTCAAACTGTAGTGCAGCTATTGAAAAAATAAAAAGTATTGCTGAAAACCAATTGAAGAGATTCATGGAACACTAAAAATATTTTCAATTCAAAAGATTGTAGGAATGGAGAATGGAATGAAGAATAGATGGGACAAATTGAAAACAAAGAGCAACACGGTAGCCTTAAACATGCCAAAATAATGACATTAAGTGGAAATAGACTAAATCTTTCAATGAAAAGGCAGAGAATAGGTTGAAAAGCAAGATACAATTGTATGCTTTTTATAAGAAGTGATCACGAAATCTAAAAACACAGATAAGTTACAAATTTAAAAGTGGAAAGACTCCTCCCATAGAAATTGAGAGAAAATCACTAAGGATATAAACTTAGAAAGACACCATCAATCAACTTGACCTATTTGACCTTTCTAGAACATTTCTTCTAGCAACTGCGGAATATGACTTATTTTCAAGTACATATTGAACAGTCATCAAGATTTACAATATGATAAGCTATATCAATCTCAACAAATTTTAAAAGATTGAAATCCATATAAAGTGTGTTCTGTAACTGTGAGGAAATTAAATTAGACATCAATAACAAGAAGATAATTGGAAAATCCCCCAAATACTTGGAAATACTACAACAAATTTCTTGTAAACTGATATTCTATTGAGAAGTTAACACTAACATGAAAATTGTTTTTAAAGATACGAAAGTAGCCAGGCGTGGTGGCGCACACTTGTAATCCCAGTACATGTAAGGCCAAAACAGTAGGATTGCAGGTTTGCGGCCAGTGTCAGCTACTTAGGCCCTCCACAACTTAGTTAGACCCTGTTTCAAAATAAAGAATAAAAACTAGGACTGGGGGTGTAGCTCGGAGGTAGAATGCCCCTGGGTTCAATCCCCAGTACCACAAGAAAAAAAAAGGCACAGAAATAAACATCTTAAAGCCCCGTTGTTTGTATACTATTGTGGGGGCACAAAAACAGAATGAGGTTATAAATTTCTGGGAAGAGATACATTTCAGGGTTACCAGGCTGTGAAATTATGGTTTCTCATTTGTTGTTTCCTTTTAGAAAGACAATACTGGCTAGAGCTAGTAACTCAGGTGCTTTATACACTGGCAAAACAAATTCAATTATCTTGAGATTTTTTTCTTTTCTCCAGAAATGGCACGAATAGGAAATCAGAAAGTCTGGGACAACCAAGAACTTGTTGTTTGAGTGTGGGTATGTGTGTGTGTGTACGTGTGTGTGTGTGTGTGTGTGTGTGTGTGTGATTTCATAAAATATACAGTCCTTTCAACATTGTAATGAAACCAAATTGCCAAGATATCAGTCAGTAAAACTAGAAATTCATGCTTTGAATCACTCTGTCACCCATTGCTAGTCAAGTTCTTCATGCAAAATTTCTTGCTGGAAATAAAGAGCATAAACTCACTTATTATCCAAAGCAACAAACCAAACAGAACTATCTTTATTAGATTCCTGCGTTTCTGGTATACGGTTCTTAAGAACCCAAAATTATGAACATTTTAGGTCAAGAGTTCTTCTCTGCTGGACTAGAACTGCACAGAGGTATAACATGATTAAAGATTAGGAAAAAATGTCAAAAATGGATTATAGGAATGGTTGACATCATCAAGAATGATGAAAATAATATTTTATGAAGATCAAATAAAATTCAGATGATCTACTTGTTGGTAATAAAGAGTTCATACTATTTTCCACAACTTCATAAAATAAATCACAGCATTTGTATAAATAATGAGTTATTTATTAAAGCTTATGAAAATTGGAACCTTTATAAATAAATATCAGCTAAATAAAAAAATAACTTCTATTTTCTCTAGCCAAGAGGGATTTGTGAAAGTTTTTCCCATCTTTTCCAGGAACCACCCCTACCTGTCCACCCAGGAAATGGATTCATTAAATAAAGATATCAGTTCCCAGACATTTGTTTGTTGAATGATTATGAAGAATGAAAATGAAAGATTAAACGTATGTGTGTTGCATGAATGAATTTGCATGTCTTCATATATTCATCCATGCACACATTTTCATTGAGTACTTTCCAAGAAGCATGAGTCCAAGCAGAAAGAATGAAAAGCAATGTGACTTGATGGATAAGAAAAGTGTGACATGGGCAAGGGCCTGGTTTCCTAGGACCCAGTTTTGGAAGGAGGTAGGCACCCAGTGATTCCTTACCAGAGCTGGCACTACACCCAACAGGAGAGTTCAGATAAGCAGGGAATAAAGGGGCGAGCCCTGAGATGACTTTGCCAGTATGTTTGCATGCCTCCTGAGGCCTATTTTTTAAATATATTCATTTATTGGTGCATTGTAATACATTTTGATAAATGTCAGGGTATCAGAAGCATGCATGCACACATTGCTCATTTAGCCCTCCCTCAAGTCCCACCCTATTCCCTCCCCCTTCCCTCCTTTTCGTGCTCAGCATAGTGATTGACTCTGATAAATTTGTGTATATACATCGTGTGCATTAGTGTGTTTCCTTTTTCCCCCCTCGCATCTCCCTCAGTTAGGTCGCCTTTGTCTGGAGTCCCTTCTAAGTCCCATTCTCCCTAACTTCCACATATTAGGGAGAACATTCGACTCTTCACTCTTTGTGACTGACTAATCTCAGTTAGCATATTGTTCTCCAGTTCCCTCCATTTCCCTGTAAATGATGTAATATTGTTCTTCTTTATGGCTATGTAAAATTCCATGTGTACATATCCCATAGTTTTGTAATACATTCATCAGTTGATGGGCATCTTGGCTGGTCCCAATGTTTGGCAATTGTGAATTGTGCAGCTATAAACATAGATACACATGCATTAGTCTGGTAGTTTGGTTTCAGTTCTTTTGGGTAGATGCCTAGAAGTGGTATTGCTGGGTCATATGGTAGGTTCATTCCCATTCTTCTGAGTATCCTCCACACCGTTTTCTAAAGTGGTTGCACTAATTTGCAATCCTACCGACAGAATATTACAGTTCCTACTTCTCTACATCCTCGCCAGCATTTGTTGTTGTTTGTGTTTTAATGATTGCCATTCTAATTGGGGTTAGGTGAAATCTCAGGGTAGTTTTGATTTGCATCTCTCTGACTGCTAATGATGTTGAACATTTTTTCCTACATTTATTGGCCATTTGTTTTTCTTCTGTGAAGTGTCTATTTCATTCACTTGCCTATTTTTTCATTGGGTTATTTGTTTTTTACTGGTGAGATTTTTAAGTTCTCTGTATATTCTAGATATGAGTCCTCTATCAGAGGAGGAACTGGCAAAAATCTCCCATTCTGTCTGCTCTCTGTTGAGGTTCTTGTTTCCTGCACAAAAGCTCTTCAATTTAATGCAATCCCACCGATTGATCCTCATTTTAATTTCCTGTGCCTTTGGGGTCTTGTTGAGAAAATCTTTACCTGTTCCTGTGTGTTGAAGTGTTGGACCTATGCCCTCTTCGAGTAGCTGCAATGTCTCTGGTCTGATTTCTAGGTTTTTGATCCATCTTGAATTGACTCTTGTGCTAGGTGAGAAATTTGGGTTTATTTCTATTTTTCTGCATATGCTTAGCCAGTTTTGCCAGCACCATTTGTTGAAGAGGCTATCTTTTTTCCAGTGGATGTTTTTAGCCCCTTTGTCAAAAAAAATTGGCTGTTGGTGTGTGGATTTGTTTTGGAGTCTTCTATTCTGCTCCATAGGTCTATGTGTCTGCTTTTGTGCCACTACCATGCTGTTTTTATTATTATGGCTTTGTAGTATAGTTTGAAGTCAGGTATTGAGAAGCCTCCTGCATAGTTCTTGTTGCTGAGCACTACTTTCATTATTCTGGGTTTTTTGTTGTTCCAAATGAATAAGACAGATTTTTCTATGTCAGTGGAGAATGACTTTGGTAGTTTAATGGGTATTGCATTGAATCTGTAAATCACTTTTGGAAGAATGGCCATTTTGGTCATATTTATACTGCCTATCCAAGAGCATGGGAGGTCTTTCCATCTTCTAAGATCTTCTTCAATTTCTTTTTTCAATGTCTTAAAACTTTCCTTGTAGAGGTTTTTTTACCTACTTGGTTAGGTTTATTCCCAAGTATTTTATTGTTTGGGGGGATATCATGAGTGGAAATGTTTTCTGGATTTCTTTTTCAGTGGATTTATGGTTGGTATACAGAAAAGCTTCTGATTTGTTCAGATTGATTTTAAAATCAATAAGATAAGATTGTATCCAGAAACTTTGCTGAATTTGTTGATCAGTTCTATGAGCCTTTTAATTGAGTTTGTCAGATCTTCTAAGTATATGTCATCTGCAAATAGAGATAGTTTCAGTTCCTCTTTTCCTATTTGCACTCCTTTTATTTCCTTCTCTTGCCTTATAGCTCTGGCTAGAGTCTCAAGTACTATATTGAAAAGGAGTGGTGACAGTGGACATCCTTGTCTTGTTCCTGTTTTTAAGGGGAACTCTCAAAGTTTTTCCCCTTTAAATATGATGTTGGCTGTGGGCCTATTGTATATTGCCTTTATGATGTTGAGGTATGTTCCTTCTATTACGATTCTCTGAAGAGTTCTTATCATGAATGGGTGTTGGATTTTGTCAAATGCTTTTTCAGCATCTATTGAAATGATCATGTGATTTTTGTCTTTAGTTCAGGTGGATTACATGGATTGTTTTTCATATGTTGAACCAGCCTTCCATCCCTGGGATGAATCCAGCTTGGTCATGATGTATGATTTTCGTGACGTGGTGTTGAATGCGTGTTGCTAGTATTTTGTTTAGAAGTTTCGCATCTAAGTTCATCAACAATATAGGTCTATAGTTTGCTTTTCTTGAGCTGTCTTTATTTGGTTTTAGTATCAATGTGATGTTGGCTTCATCGAATTTATTTGGGAGAGTCCCGTTTCCTTCTATTTTATGGAATAGATTGAGGAGTATTGGGATTAGTTCTTCTATAAACATTTTATAAAATTCACCTGGGAAACCATCTGGACCTGGGCTTTTCTTTTAAGGTAGGTTCCTTATTGCTCCTTCAATCTCTTTGATTGCTATTGGTCAATTTAAATTTTCTCTATCTTCTTGATTCAACTTAGGAAGGTTGTAGTTGTCTAGAAATTTGTCAATTTCTTCCAGGTTTCTGTTTTGTTGGAGTATAGTTTTTCAATGTAGTTTCTGATAATCCTCTGGATTTCCATGCTGTCAGTGATATTATCAACTTTTTCATCTCTTATTTTAGTAATTTGGGTTGATTCTCTCTTTCTTTTGGTTAGGTTGGCTAGTGGTTTATCTGTCCTGTTTATTTTTTCTAGGAACCAGCTTTTGGTTTTGTTGACTTTTTTTTATTCTCTACTTCATTGATTTCTGCTCTGATTTTAATAATTTCCTGTCTTCTACTGGCTTTGGGGTTAGACTGTTCCTGTTTTTCAAGGGTTGTCAGGTGTGTCATTAGGTTATTTATTTGGTGATTGTCTGTTCTTCTTATGTGGGCACTCAGTGCTATGAATTTTCCTCTTAATACTGCCTTCAGAGTGTCCCAGAAATTTTGATGTGTTGTGTCTCTGTTTTAGTTTGTTTCTAGGAATTTTTAAATTTCTCCCATTATTTCTTCTCTGACCCATTCCCCATTTAGCAGTGTGGTGTTCAGTCTCCATGTGTTTATGAGGTTTCTCTGGGTCTTCTTATAGTTGATTTCTAGATTCATTCCATTATGGTCTGAAAAGACGCAGGGGATTATGTCACATTTTTTTTTAACTTGCTAGTACTCACTTTGTGGTCTAGGATATGGCCTATTTTATAGAAGGTTCCTTGAGCAGCTGAAAAAAATGCGAATTCAGCTGTAGTTTGGTGGAATATTCTGTACGTGTCCACTAGGTCCATTTGTTTTTATAAAGGTGAGGCATCTTTATTGACCTTTTATATTGAAGATTGATCTAGTGGTGTGAGAGGGATGTTGAAGTCTCCCAATGCTATTGTATTGGGATCTATGTGTGATGTAATGTCATGAAGAGTTTCTTTTATGAAAGTGATTGCACCTATGTTTGAGGCATAAATGTTGACTATTATTATACACTTTTGCTGGATTGTTCTTTTACCAGTAAGAAATGACCTTCTTTGTCTCTTCTGATAAATTTAGGTTTGAAGTCTAATTTGTCTGATATCATAATTGCTACTCCTGCTTGTTTTTGAGTTCTGTTAGCATGAATTACCTTGCTCCATCCCTTCACCTTTAGTTTGTGTGTATCTTTAATTGAAAGGTGTGTTTCTTGCAGGCAGCATCTATATGGATTGATTTTTAATCCATTTTGCCACCTTATGTCTTTTGATTGGGGACTTGAGGCCATTTACATTCAGCATGATTATTGAGAGATGGGTTTTAATTCGTAATATTTTGAATTTTAATTTCTGTTTGAGGTAGTGTTTGTTTTTTGCCTAATTGTTTGTTTGATGGAAATCACTGTTTCTCTGATTCTGGCGTTTCCTTATTATTTTTTCCTTGTAATTAATCTCTTTGAGCATTTTCTCTAGTACTGGTTTGGAAGACATAAAGTCTTTCAGCTTCTATTTTTCATTGAAGGTTTTTATTTCCCTATCAAATTTGATAGATATCCTTCCTGCATAGATAAATCTTGGCTGGAAGTTGTTTTCTTCCAGTGTTTGGATTCTGTTGCTCCAGGCCTTCCTGGCTTTCATGACCTGGTTTGTAAGGTCGGGAGTGATTCTTATTGGTTTGCCTCTGAATGTTACTTGGTCTTTTACTCTCGCTGCCTTTAAGATTCTCTCCTTGGTCTCTACATTAGTCAATTTGATTATTATGTGGCATGGTGAACGGCTTCTCTGATCTTGTCTATTAGGGGTTCTGTGTGTTTCCTGTACTCGTGTATCTTTATCTATATTTGGAAAATTTTCTAATATTACTTCTTTGAAAAGGTTATGGATTCCTTTGTTTTCAGCTTCTATTCCCTTTTCTGTGCCTATTATTGTTAGGTTTTCTCTTTTAAGACTGGCTGAGATCTCTTCAATGTCCAACTCATGCTGTCAAATTGTTTTTTCTAATTTATATACTATGCATTCATTTTTTGGAGAGGACATCTTCTAAGAGTGAGATTCTGTTTTTCATGTGGTCTGGTCTATTGTTGATGGTCTGTAATGATGCCTTCATTTCAATTATTGCATCCTTCCTTCAGAGCTTCTATTTGATTCCTGTTCAGGGTGTCAGATTCTTTATTTGATCCTTCATTCCTTTCAGGCTCTTTCTGAATTCTTTTTTGAAATCCTGTATCATTTCTACTATTAAAGTTCTGAATTGTCCTTCTGGCAATCTTTGCACTTCTGTGTTGGCGGGTTCTGTTGTTGTGGGGTTGTGGGTGCTCATTGTTTCTTTGCTATTCTTCCTTTTCATGATTTCAGGTTTTTTATGTTTATACCTTTGTTGCTTTTGGTAGGTCTCTCTTTCTCACTCTGTAGGTTTCCTATGTCTAATCTCTCTCCCTTTATAGTTTCTTATCCTGGAAGTAGATAGTTGCTACTAGGTGAGCCTTAAAGGTGAATAGCCTTTACTGAATGGTTATTCTCACTTGCTCAGTATAATGTCCATTTGCAGGCCCTATTCTTCGTCTCCTTCAGTGATTTGGACCCTTGCTTGGTGCCTCTCACTACCTGTGCAAGCAACCAATGCTGCTATTGCCCCTCTCACTGCAAGCACGGGTCTCCACATTCCCCACTTGGGCTGTCCCTACGTCTCTCTCTGTCTACGCCTATGGCAGGTGTGACCAGCAGGGGGCCCTAGACTTGTGTCTCTCTTTGCCTACAGAAGCAGCAGGTGTCGCTTTGCCCCGATTCTGTGCAAACACGGAACTCCACGTTTTCCACAGAGTGGGCTGGTTTGGTCCAATTTTCCCCAGGTACCACAGCTGTATGTCCTGTGGCAATCCCTGGGGACTCTATAAGGGTGCTGCAACCCACGGGCTGCAAGTCTGTCCCACCCAAATGTCGCCAGGGACTGTCTGCTTATCCATGCATCTACCGCGTCCCACAGCAGAACCCACTCCCACCTCCGTCAGGGCAATCCGCACAGTCTCATACCCCACGAGTCCCTGTGGCTGAGCTGGGTGGTCTCCCCCTGGGGCGGCTTGTTGACTTACAGTCTCGTTGAGTGCTGCTCTTAATCTCTGGGGCTGGGGCTCAGCCACTGCCACAGGTTCTGTTCAGGCCTCTGGGCCCTGGGGACTCTGCCGCGTGTGGATTGAACTGTTGCTTGCTTTTGCCACTGATGCTCTGCAGTGCTGGTTTTAGAAAGGGTCCCTGGTTTCTTTGTTGGTGGCCTGCAGAGGCCACAATGCTGGTAGCCGCTTGCGACATCTGACCAAGATGGCGCTGCTGCCGCTTCTGCCTACACAGTAGTTCAGGTGTGTGTCGCGCATGTAACGGGTTTCTGCTCACCTTCACTGCTCCTATTCTGCAGTTTCTGGATTCACAACAGGTCACTGGTGTCTGTTGGTCTTGTGTATGAGCCACAATGCTGGTAGCTGCCGGTAAGGTCCTACTAAGATGGCGCCGCTGCAGCCGTGTCACTGCCGCTGTTTGGTCTCTTTTGAGTGTGGAGCGAGCCGCTGCTTGCTTTCATCTCTGTTGATCTACAGTTGAACTTACAACAGGTCTCTGGCTTCTCTGTTGGCAGCGTGTGGAAGCCACAATGCCAATAGTGGCCGGCACGGTCTGTCCAAGATGGCGCTGCTGCTTTTCCTTAGGTAAGGTGCTTGGAGCTTTTTACTTTCCTCTGTTTTGTCTTCTGGCTTTGATTCAGTCACGTTTCACATTATTTGTTTTTTAGTTCAAGTTTTCGTTGCTTTTCTTCTGTTGAGAAGTTGCTTTCATGGCAAATTGAGACCCAAGTCTCAAAGAGATCATAATGTAGTATCTCCCATAGTCGCCATCTTGGAACTACCTCCTGAGGCCTTAAAAATGTAATCATTTTTCAAAACTGAACCATACCTTCAAGCCTTTCCAAGATATAGGAAGACTTAGAATAAAAGAAAACCAAGGAGATAATAAAAACAGCAATTGATTAGCTTTAAAAATGTAAACAAAATAGTTGTATGATGAAAGGGGAGGTATTCCTGGAGCACCAGTTGGCTCAGGTGTGTACAACTTGACACAGTCACACTCAGGGAAGCACAGAGTCTGGATTTTAAGAGTTTGAAAAAGAGGGCCAATGAAAGATGATTGTCCAAGGAGGCTGATATGGGGGAAGTGGGGTGTGGAGATGAGCTGAAAGTCTGATCTACCATATCAGTAGCTAAGCTCCAAAATTGATAAATTAAAGAGTAATATTTATAAATACAGAGAGAAGAAAGTTAACTGAGTTGACAGCATGACTAGATGAGAAGAGTGACACAGGAATGTACTGAATTTTGTACAAAACTTTCGACACTATTTGGCTCCTATATGCATATAATACTGTGATAAAAAATTTTTAGTGTTTTTTAAAGCAGGTTTGTCTAAACTTACCCACCTGCCCATCATGAGCCTCCTCTATAGTAACTGTATTAAGTGTATGCCACGTGTATGCCTTCCTTCCCAGACTCAAAGACTCTCTTACTCATATCTGTATCTCTAGATCCAAGCTGAGTGTCCAACACCTAATAAGTACTTTTACATGTAGGACAAATGGGTAAAGGGGATTCCTGATAGAATGAATCAACTGAATGATTGGAATTGAGATATGGTGTTACATGTTTAAGGAATAGAAATTATATTCATTAAGTAATAATAAGAATTATTATTGTATAAAAACCAATACCTCCATCTCCTGTAACCTGTATTTCACCACGCCATGATTTTCCATACCATGGTATATCTATTGGATTTGTTCCTGAAGTTTCACTTCCATGTCAGCCTTCTAGCAGCCTCCTCACTTCATACTTAGATGACTGACAGAGACTGAGCTAGACTTTCTGTGCCTTGATGGTCTTTATTCTGCCTCAGTTCCACCCCATCCCCCACAGCCCTCCCCTACCAATCCAGAATATTCTTCCATAAGAAATATCCCCATCTTACCAACATTCTGCTTTTGTACATTCTTCTTTCAGGAACCACAGAGACACTTGCTCTGTGGAATGCAAGGTCCTCTTCCTGATCCTTCAGTTCCTGCAGAACCTGGCCTCTCTGGCCCATCCCACAGGACTTCCTGCTATCCACACACATACAAGCTCACCATCCTGCTGATTATTGCATTGCAACTCAGTCTTATTGCCTACTTTTGCTTACGTCAGGCTCCTCACTCCCCATGTCTGGAAATATAATTTTACTGTTGAGACATCTACAAAAAATAACAATAATCTCCATCAATCTTATCAATAATTTACTGCAATCTCATACTTTTCTACTAATGGAAACAACCTCAGGATCATCTCCATATTAAAATCTACATTCTTTCATAAGAAAATTTGCCTTTTAAAAAATTATATAATGGACTTTACGTGAATGTGCTGCTAAACAAATAAAGAAGAACCTGATATATAGAAGTACATACAATTTTACTTTTGTTTTAATTTCAAAAACAATTTTCCAGCCTCATCCTACAGCCATAAATTTGTCTTAATTTCTCACTAAATGATTATTTTTCCCTTTCTTTCACTCAGGCAGACCAGTTAGAGAATTCATTTGATGAAGTATTGAGGGATCTAATTGTTTAATGAGCAGAAATTAGTTCCTGCAAGAGTACTTTAAAACTGGCAAATACCAGGCATAATTACAGATTCTTTCAAAGAATTTTATTTCTGTACAATAGGTTAATTGGTTATAAGTAGACAGCATTGGCTACCGTTTAAACCCAGCTTCTGATTTCATAAATGCCTTTTTTAAAATCAAATATAAGTAGTGAATTGTGATCAAATTAGTCTGCTTAAAGGAACAATTGGCTACTTATCCCTGATATTCAAGATCTAACTGATCTAACATACCTACAGTTAGATTCCGACCAGCATGGTGCCTATGGATGTAGTTATTTCCCAAAGCCTTATCTCATGATGGGAACTCTGTCATCACATCACCAATGTAGAATTTAGATTATAGTGATTTCTTGGGAAGAATCAAGGTAATTTTCAAGAAAATTTAAGCCAAAAAAGAGGGGAAATTGGTTTGGGGCTGGTTGATTCACATAACTGCCTCAATCCTCTGAATATTGTGGCTTGTTCATTTATGTGATCATGGGAGGTACTGACTCTCCTTTGTCTCTCTGTCTCAGTGGTGCAACCTGTGCATTGACTTGGTGGCATTCACCAGTGAAATATTCAAGGGAGCAGTATTTCAGTCTTTGGATGGAATTATCGTCTCAGCCAACTGTAAGCTACGGAAGATCTTCACCTTAAAGTCAAAGCCTCAAGACACTGCTGATAAAGGTGGTATGTCTTGCTAATCAAGACTTTAAAATTCTCTGATGCATTCTGAAAATCAGCTTAGGATATCACTTTAGGATAGTATGGGTGCATGGTAGCAGTTTGACTTTACATCTGCTAAAGTAAATTTGCTCACAATTGTGTTGATTTCTTTACTCTGGGTCAAACATTTATTTTTACTGTAGCTGAATGTCACAAAAATTGGTTGTTTTCTTTTTGCAATTCTTTTCCTTTTTGTTTACGGTGACACTCTCCATGTGATTTGGGATTCTTAGTTGCAGACAACAGAATCCTCTTTAAGTGGCTGAAATAGAAAAGGAATTTATTTAAGGAAATTAGCCAATTTATAGAGCCTCAAGGATATCTAGAATCTGACTTAGAATCCATAGCCAGCAACAAATTCAGCCCCAAATAGAGGAACATTCCAGGGATGACACCCTTACTACTGCAGCTATGTAGACTGCATAGTCCTGGGCTCTGGGTTCTAGAATTCCTTTTACAGCAGTCCCTGGAAGCAGGAAGCCTACTTCCCTGACACTCTCAGCAGGAGTAGATTTCTCCTTCTCCGTGTTTCTCGCTACTGAACATAGTCTGGCATGGCAGCTTCTGATTCATGGAGCATGCTTCAAGGGAGGCAGGATTCATTGTGTGGTAAAGTCACCAAATTAGGGAGGGTATGCAAATGACATTGGGTATCCCCAAAGCTCTGCAATTGTCCACACTATCTTTTTACTCTGTGTACATTTCATGAAATCATTTGGCGGCAATCATAAGAGTTTTCTAGTGATCATGTTAAAATGGAGAGTTGAGTTCTTCCTCATATTATTTCCAGAGAGACTAGAAACACATTCATCAACTATTCATCATTTGATTAATAAGTATATTCTGCAGGTAACTTGGCCATCTAGAATTCATAAGGTGACACTGTCCTGCTCAGATGGTTTTAAACAACCAGTGTATTGAAAGAATACTGAGGCTTCCTTCTGATTTTAATCTGGGGTTATTTTTCTTAAATACCAATTTTTCTAGAAGTCCAAGAAGCAGGGCTGCATGTAAGATGACAAAAGAGATTTCTTAGAAGCTTGTCTCTAGATTTCAGACTTGTGCTCTATCTGGATGAGTGTCTGAGGAATCCTATGTGACTCACTCTGTGGAATAGGACACTGAGCCTATAAATTTCACTTGATAATAAAACAGCAGTGTATTAACAGCTCCCCAAAGACATCACAGGCCAGAAAGTGCAGCTGCTCATCTTACACACCATTTAAAGTCTATATGGGAAAGTGAAAGATACCATTTTTGAAAAAATGGAACCCAGCTGTATTGGACAGGGTTCTCTAGATTAACAGAATACACAGAATGAGTATATTTGAAAAAAAAAAGGATTTATCAGATGGGCTTACAGTTTAAAGCAATGTAGTCCCAGGTTCTGACTGCACGTGGAGAGTCAGAGGAACCAGTAGCTGGTCAAACGGTCTAAGAGCTGGAGTCTTAGGATCGGAGCAACCACTAATTCAGTCCCAGTCCAAGACGTGAAGATCAGGAAGCTCTTCGGAGAAACGATGGTGAAGTTTCAGTTCGAAGGGCTGGAGGCCGAGAAGATCAAGAAGCTCTTCAGAGAAAGGCGAAGCCGGCGGCCGACGATCTCAGGCGAGAGCAGATGCGTTTTCC
>PVJS01016943.1:0-36812 GCA_004027185.1 Glis glis
CGGGGATTGAACCCAGGGGCATTCTACCTCCGAGCTACACCCCCCGGCCCTATTTTTTACCCTTTATTTTGAAACCGGGTCTCACGAAGTTGTGGAGGGCCTCACTAAGTAGCTGAGGCTGGCCGCGAACCCGGATCCTCCGGTCTCAGCCTCCCAAGTACTGGGATTACAAGCGTGTGCCACCACGCCCGGCTTGGTACTTTATTTCTGAAAATCTTTGCCAAGGGCAAGTTTCTATGAGGCAAATGTAATTACTATTGGAATTAATGGTTCATGATGACTTAAGTAGTTATTAAAGCATGCATACCATATTCAGTGTTTTTGTAAATGAATGTCCAATGTAAAAATAAGTGTAACATACAGAGACATTAAAGAAAAAGAATTCAATAATAATTATGCAAATGACGCTGAAGATGTGGCTGCTTAGTGCCCGATGGGCATGTGGGCACATCCGCCCCTCTGCTTACTCATGAGAGGGCTCGACTCTGCAGAGCCGCCTTTCTATTTATGACCTGTCTGAAATGTCTACTTTTCAAATATGTCTAACTAGGCATATGTGGAGATGACACCGGGGGCCTTACTCTCCTCTCCCTGCACCGCTGCCGGCTGAGTCCACCAAATCTAAATTGGTCGTCTTCGGCTTGAAGAATTGCTTTCAAGCTGAAGTAGGACTAGTGGAAAAAAAAAGTCTCAAAGCCTAATTCTCCTGATCAGAATGAGTGTATTCTAGGCAATGGTTTAACTGAATACAGAGCAGATAAATCAAGTAGACTTATACTCAGTAGGCATCGGTAACTCATTAAGTAGCATGACTTTTCACAAGTTAAGGACTAATGGTCTGTTCTGGTCAGCATTCTTGCAGCCATAATCTAAAGATCTGACCATGTAACTTAGAGGAAGGAAGATATATTTTCTTACAGTTTTGGGTTCAGTCCATGTGACTCTGGGGACCACGGAACTCAGGGTATGACAACAGGAGGTGGAAAGGAGGAGAGCACATGGGCTGTGCTCCTCACATCATGGAGGCTGGAAGCAAGAGAGAGAGAGAGAGCAGGGGGAGGAGGAACCACATATAATCTCCCAGGCTGCACCTCCAGAGTTCCACCCCCTCCAGCCACACCCTACAGGCCTAGGCCACACCCCAGGTTTATCCACTGCTGGGATTACAACCCTCATGACTCAACTATATCAGCTGCAAACATTAATAAATGAGTTTTTTAGGGGACATTTTATATCTAACTATAACATGGTCAGAAGAGCCTTTTTTCACTTTTAAAGAATATCAATTTGGTTGAATTTTCTATGGCTTTAAAAATTATTTCTTACATAAGATTTTATTTTAATTTTTTTAAAAAAAGAATCAGAACATAGTATCCAAGTGAGCATTGTGTTTTTAAGTAGTTTCCTTGGGACACCACAGACTGTCTTAGCATTCTGGTATTCATTATCAGTGTTTGAAGTTTATTTTTCATTTGCCATTACAATTTTTAAGGTATTCAAAGAAATCAGGTTAAGAAACATGTGATAAAAATGTTTTTTTTGAGCACACAGATCATTGTTTTTAATTTTTCTTTTGAAATTGAAGTATGACCCACCTATAAGAGCACATGTATTGATGGTGTGTAGTTCAGTGAATTTTATTGTATTTTTTTTTGAAGTACTAGGAATTGAGCCCAGGACCTCACACCTACTAGGCGAGCACTCTACTGCTGAGCTACATCCCCAATGCTTCTTATTTCCTTATTTTGATACAGGGTCTTGCTAAATTGCTCAAGCTGGCCTCGAACATGTAATTCTCCTGCCTCAGTCTAAGTAGCTGGGATTACAGGTATGCACCACTGCACCAAGGTCAATGAATTTCTATCAGGGGAATATACCTGAGAATCCAGTGTCAAGATGAGAAACGACCTCTCTAGTGCCACAGAGCCCCACCTCATTCCTGCCCCCAACCACTGTTCTGACTTCTGACACCATAGATAAATGGTGAATAAGCAAGTTAGCTTTTGACTGCAAAGTGATGTTACCCAACTTTCTTTCCTTGGATTTGCCTCTGATTAGTGAATGCTTAGAAAACTCAGTCCCTTTCAAGAGACACTGATCCGCCACTGCTGAGGACGGTGAGATCACTTGGGAGGTTTTAGGGTGGTGACGCTGACTGATCTTCTTGAACTCAGTAGGAGGGTAGCTTCTCATCATATTTCAGAATCCATTTTGTGGAAAGATTTATTTCTTGACCTTGTGTGACCCCATAGACGAGCATTTCTCTGCTTTAGTGACTTCCTCCATGATGTGAACAGCCCTGGAACGTGGTCTATGGTTTGTGGCTTCAGCTTTTAATGGGAAGTAACTGCAGCTGTGACTGTGCTCAGTCGTCTTCTCATTTTTGCCTATTCAAATAGTTTCTTTCATACATATATTTGGTGGGAAAAAAGGTATGAACAGCCCTCCTCTCTTGTTACTGTATGGTTAGCCTTTTTTGGCATTTTGAAATAAGCAATCGTGATGAATTTTTCCAAGCAGAACACATGTTTTCCTGTGAGAGTAGCCCCGGGTTTAAAGGTACAGAACACAAAAGAGTAGGTCAGTCTACAGGTGTCTGCACCTGCTTAGAGCCCTTGTAATTCCTGTGTGCTTCCTTGTTTTTTTTTTTACTTTAATAGACATTTTTTATAGATCAGTTATCTTTGGTTTACAGAAAAATCAGGTGGAAAGCATAGGGTTCCCACATAACTTTTCACACCCCACAGTTTTCCCGTTATTGTTGATATAACATCTTGCATTGGTAGTATATTTGTTAGAATTTATGAGCCTGTATTTGCTACATTATTATGAACTGAAGTCCATAGTTTATCTTAGGGTTCACTCCTTGTGTTATACATTACCCAGGTTTGAATAAATGCATAATGTCATCTATCTACCATTGCAGAATCATACATAGTCTCATTGCTCTAAAACTCCTCTTTTCTCGCCTATGCACCCCTCCTTTCCTCCAGCCTCAGGCAGCCACTGATCTCTTTACTGTCTTCATAGTTTTACCTTTTCCAGAATGCCCCATAGGTGAAATCACACAGTATTTTGCCTTTTCAGCTTGGCTTAGTCATATGCACTGTAGGTTCCTTTATGTCTTTGCATGGCTCAATAGCTCATTTCTTTTTATTGCTAATCAATATTCCATTCCATGGATCTACTTCAGTTTATCCATTCACCTATTGAAGGACAGTTTGGTTGCTTCTAAGTTTTGATAATTATGACTAAAGCTACTGTCAACATCCATGTATAGTTTGCGTGTGGATATATGTTTTCAGCTCAGTTGGGTAAACACCAAGGAGTACAGTGGCTGGATCCTCAGGTAAGAGTCCATTTAGATTTATAAGAAACTGCCAAACTGTCTTCCACAGTGGCTATACCGTTTTGTATTCCCATCAGCAATGAGTGAGAGTTCTTACTGTTCTGTCAAACTTTTAGACCCAGTACCTCTGTAACCTTCTTGGGATCTAGCAGTATTAAGATGGAATTGTGACACTCGAATACCACTCTCTGTTTTTGTTTTTGTTTTGGGGGCTCTGATGGAAACTTTTTCTGGAAAAACACCCACTTGTTGCATATAACATGTAAAATTTTGTAATATTAGGATCCACAGTCTGGAGTCCAGTTTGAGAACATTTGCTCAGCCTATAAAATATTTGATAGTAAAGTCTGAAATTTGAAGGAGCAGGAAGTCTGTAGTGAAAACTGATGCCCCTAATTGTTTACCATCTTATCCTCGAGTAACAGGAACAGCTTGCCTTTTCAGTGACCCTTTTCTTTAAGGGAAGGCTTGCCAGAGGTCTGGGTTATGGTCACCTTTGCTTTAGTACTTGGGACATGGAGGATAATACCACTGTTCCTTAGCTGGGGAAGAAGGTTGCCAAGAGTAACCTTGACCCACAATCAGCTGCCTGTATAGTTGATCCATTTATCACTTTGACTTTGTGTTAAATGGAGTCTAGAGGTTTGGTGCTAGGGAGAGGAGAGGAACAGGGCTGTGGGTAACTGCCATTATAAGAGATGTATTTCCAGTTTATAGACCAGAAACTCTATTTCCAAAGCAATTCATTTTGTTTTCTTCACATTCAGAGAAAATGATACAATAAATTAGAGGACCGTCTAAAAATGGACTCTGATATTTCAAATCCAGAGAATGTGGGAGCAGAAGGAGGCCACGGAGTTGACTCTGTGCTAAGAAGTGACTTGGCTTTGGTCAGCGGCTAGAACCGGCGTGTCTTGATTTCTAGTCCAGTGTGCTTTGCTAGTGCCCTGTCTAAAAAATAAAAGTTATACATAGAATTTAAAGAAGGGAGGGAAAGGAGGAAGAGAGAGAGAGAGAGAGAGAGAGAGAGAACCATGACATTCTGTCTGGAAGCTCACGCCCCACAGGGATTCCACACAGTGCTTCATGATGAACACATTCGGCATGTGGAACCCTGACCCTGATCCAGTTGCTCTGTTCCTGTCCAGTTCCCTAAACGTAAGAGTTTATAAATGTGTGGTCATTATGGCTCCTGACCTCTGGCTATTTACATAGAGCTTGTTCCTTCTGTTTAAAAAACATTATTTATTAATTATTTTGACTGCCTCTATCAGACGTTAAAAATTTATCTGACTAGGAAAACAGCTCAAACGCTAAATCTGGCTGACTCATTGGCTCCCCTGTCTGTTCCTCTTAAAAATTATCTTTACTAGTTGGCTCATTGGTGCCCCCTGGTGAGGTGACTGGGTACAAGCACTCATCAGTGGGTGGAAGCTGTTAGCTCTTCCAAAGAGCATGGTTTAGCATTTTTCTTGACAATTAAAAAGACATGTAATATATTCTGTTTCTGATTTTTTTAAAGAAATTGAGACCAAGAAATGAACAGCGAGAGAATGAGTTGATTATTTCTTTCCTGAGATGTTTATATGAAGAGAAACAGAAAGAACACACCCACGTTGGGGAGATGAAGCAGGTATGGTGCTTTGTCTCTTCTTACGCTTTTTACCAGGATGCTGTGTGCACAAAGTCTTGGGGATTTTCTGAAGCACTGAAACATCCTTTTCTCCCTCTGTTTTATTTTAACTCGTTTGAACATATAGGGAAAATTTGGCAGTGTTAGATTATGCTTGGGGGAGATGAGAGAAGTTTCTCTCTGTACCCCGAGGGCTAGAGCAGTGGCTCTGATCAGAAGAGTGGCTTAGAGCACCAGGAAGTAAGCTCAGAGTGGGCGCTGCCAGGCAAGCTGCGTGACGTGAGAGGCTGGTCTCTGTCCCCTCACCTTTCTTCCTTGAACAAAGGGAATGACATGAGGTTGCCTTTGGAATCACATAAAGTACTGGAAAGTTCTTTGTAGTATCATTGCTACTGGTATATAATATAAGACAGTGTTACTGACAAGTCAGATACAATGTTAGAAAGCCTCGCCTCTCTCCTGTCTTCTGTTCATGGCTTCATTTCTCTTTGCTGTTCGTGGGGTGCCATGTCAGGCGCTGGGGCCCCCTGCAGGTCTCGGCCTTCAGAGATCTTCAGGTGTGGGGTTCAGTATACATGGTGCCACGGACCTGTTTCCTGTGTCCCTGAACTCCATGCAAGTTGGTTCATCATGAATAGTTTTGAACCATACGTATTTTATATTTATATTTGCAAGTTAACTTCTAGAAAATCTAGAGAAAAATCAACGAAGGGTGTTCAAGTTCCTTAGTTTTCCAAAAGTGACCTGCCTTTATCGTGTGTGTGTGTGTGTGTGTGTGTGTGTTACTGGGGATGGAACCCAGGGGCATTCTGCCTTCAAGCTACACCCCCAGTCCTGTTTTATTTTTAATTTTGAAACAAAGTCTCACCAAGTTGCTGAGGCTGGCCATAAATCTGCGATTCTCCTGTCTCAGACTCCCAAGTACTGGAATTTCAGGCGTGCACCACTGTGCTTGGCTACCTTTCTTTCTTTCTTTCTTTCTTTCTTTCTTTCTTTCTTCTTTCTTTCTTTCTTTTTTGCGGTACTGGGGATTGAACCCAGGGGCATTCTACCTCCAAGCTACACCCCCAGCCTTATTTTTTATTCTTTATTTGGAAACAGGGTCTCACTAAGTTGTAGAAGGCCTCACTAAATAGCTGGGACTAGTTGCTAACACGAATCCTCTGGTCTCAGCCTCCCAAGTACTGGGATTACAAGCGAGCGCCACCACGCCCGGCACCTTTCTTTTTTTAAACAGGTACCTACCAAGTGCTTATTTCAAAGGCAAAATGTGCGTTGGTCCCCAGGGCTGCCCTCTCCCCACAGACGCCTTCACTGCTAACCTAAACTCATTGCGGTGTTAATTGGCTACACACCCAGCCACTCTGCTCATTTGATTTCTACCTTCCAGTTGGCTTTGACAATCATGTGCCTTTCCTGAACTCTCGTGTACGGTGCCTGACATCGTTTTGTTTTCGTCTCATTGGCTCACCTGGGTCCCCACAGCAGTGGCCCTGACACTAGTTGATCACAAGTGTCTTTGGCTGTTTCTGTTCCTCCTTCCCCAATGCAGACCTGTGAGATGGCACTGGGTTCTGTGCCCGCCTGTCCACTTGTGCATGGGCCGCCCCTGGCTCGTCTTCGGGGATTCTCTGGTGCACTTTTCAACCTATTTCTTTCCCCTTCACTCCTTTTTTTCCCTTCCCTTGTGCTGTTTTTATCCTGTTCTGATTTTCTTTTTTCCCCCGAGTCAGCATGGCTGACTTGATAATTCTGAAATAATTTGCAACTGATTTTCTTTTTTCCCCGAGTCAGCATGGCTGACTTGATAATTCTGAAATAATTTGCAACTGCTAGAAAGGGGAATGAGCAAAGCATTATGGTAGATGGAAAGTCTTCTTTTACTAAGCATTTTGAGCATTTATGGCAAATGGAAAATTTTGACCTAAGTGCAAACTCACTTTTATGGACCAGGGTAATATTTTTATGATTTGGGTTAGATCAAGCCAGTGGGAAAATATTTAATATTTTTTCCCTTAATTTTCAAAATAGATATTCGTGGGTGTGTATGTGTGTGTGTGTGTGTTGCTGGAGATTGAACCCAGGGGTGCTCTACCTCTGAGCTATACCCCAGCCCTATTTTATTTTTTATTTTGAAACAGGGTCTCGCTAAGTTGCTGAGAACCTCACTAGGTGGCTGAGGCTGACTGAACCTGAGATCTTCCTGTCTCAGCCTCCCAAGTACTGGGATTACAGGCATGTGCCAGCACGCCCGGCTTCCATTTTCAAGAAAGAGATTTTAATGTAAGAGAGACTGAGCCTCAACAGCAGAACGGGACTCTGCAGCACTTTCACTAGGCTGGTGTCTATGGCTATGAGCTGCCACTCTGGTCCCCCGGGGGTGGTTGGCAGTTCTAGAAGGCGGACCCTTGCCTAGGCTCTGAGCAGCAGTGCTCTGTGCACAGACCATATGTGGCTCTGAGATTCACCAGTGAATTCCTGCTCACGGTTTCTGCTGGCACAGACTTTAACAATGTGGATTTCATTGCTATTTTGTTGCACCTAAAAATTCATGTAGCCTTTGGGGGAATGTGTTATGATGTGACCTAGACAGGTAGAACCACAACTTTAACAAGAAGCTTCTGTGACCACTAGCCTTCAAAAGAGGACAGAGGACAGAGGACAGTGACTCCGAGCCCCCGGGGACATGTACCTGTGTTTCAGGCTGAGAGTGTTGAGAGCTGTCAGGAATCGATTTTTATCTGTTAGAAAAAACTGAACAAATTCTCTGATTTTACGGAAAAGGAGTCAGTTTGGGCAAAGACCTATAAGTTACAGTTAACTTTATATATATTAAATTAGAGAGTGTCGTTTTTTAGTCAATGGGCATATAATTTCTACTTGTATTCACAGGGGTGGTATAAAAATTAGTATTAAGTCAACTACCACTTAATGAATGTTTGCCATGTCCTAAATAGTTCTCATTCCTTATTTGAATTATTCTATTCCTTCTATAATAGTGTTTTGGGGTGGGTAGTAGCATACCCATTTTAGAGATGAGGAAATGGAAATAGAGGGCAGCCAGTTTGCTAATGAGTGACCAAGCCAATTTGTCTGAGGTCTAAGTACATTATTTTAATCATTTTTTTAGGAACTTAACAAAATTTAGTGCTATAGAATTAATTATCAGCTTAGCCTAGGTCCATTTTCCAGTAGGTAAGTTTTTCTTTCTTTTTTCTTCTGACATTTTCTTATGAAATATTTCAAGTGTACAGAAAGGTTGGGAGGATTATACCATGCACGTCATATCCCCATCATCCATATTTTCTAGGTTTCGTATTCTGTTAAAGTTGCTTTCTCATATCTCCATCTGTCTATTAGTCCACTTTATTTCTTGATGCCTTTCATGGTAAGTTTCTGACAAATTCTTTGTCCCTAAATACTTTAGCATGTGTTGCATTGGCTAGAATTCAGTATGTATTTCTAATTTTTGAGGTAAAATGAACGTATAGTTAGTCATGCAGATCCTCAGTGTGGCATTTGCTAAGTTTTGAAGATGCGACATCAGGTCACCCAAGCCCCTGTCAAGACGAGGAGCATCTCCATCCCACAGGAAGGACCCGGGCTTCGTTTCCAGCCTGCCCTTGCTGTCCTCTCCCTCAGGCCTTCCTTATGTTGATGTGTGTGTGTGTGTGTGTGTGTGTGTGTGTGTGTGTGTGTGTTACTGGAGATTGAACCCACGGAGCATTCTACCTCTGAGCTACACCCCCAGCCCTATTTTATTCTTTTATTTTGAAACAGGGTTTCACTAAGTTGCGAGGGACTCACTAAGTTGCTGAGGCTGGCCCCAAACCTGTGATCCTTCTGTCTCAGCCTCCCAAGTACTGGGATGACAAGCGTGCACCACCACGCCTGGCTTGCCTGTTCTGGGCCTCGTAAGGAGGATCATACAGGTCATGTTCTTTTCCTTCTGGCTTCCTCCACTTAGCATGGCCTTTCTGAGGTTCATTGTGCTGCTGTGTGTATCAGCAGTTTGTTCCTCTCAAATCCATTCTGTTAATGTCACCGTTGACGTCTCCAGTCTCCCTCGAGGGACACCCGAGCTTCTCTGTGAATGAGGCTGCTGACAGGCACGTGGTACCAGCACAGGGTGGTGGGTTCTGAGTTGTTTCAGCATCACATCACAGTTTAGTACTTGTCCCCAGGCTATCATGCTGAGACTTTCCTTGTCTGACAAAGGATGGACAATGAGATGACTGTAGTAGAATTCACTATCCAGCCCCCAAATTAGAAATCATTATCTAAGAACCAGCACCATCTTCAAAGGAGAAACTTCTAGATGCTCCTTTTAAGATAAACATGAATATGTTATCTTCTGAATGTGAATTTTTTCTAAACACACATTACTTCCAAATCATATCTGAATGATGGCATTAGTCCTAGAAAAGGATGTGTGAGAGCTGAGGGTGTGTAGCTCAGTGGTAGAGCTCTTGCCTAAAATGTTTGAGGTTCTGGGTTCAATTACTTGCACAGAAAAAAAGAAAAGAAAAGAAAAGAAAAGAAAAGAAAAGAAAAGAAAAGAGAATCTGTGTAGAGGCAGAGGAGACAGGAATAGCTTGAGTTAGGTATACAGAAACTGTTCAGGCATGGTTTAAAAACTCACAAGTACAGTTTTTCTTGTGTCTATGTAGGATCTACTAACTTGTCCTGTTTTCTTTAGTCTCTTAGCCAGTATTTTCCTTCTTTATTAAAACCACCCATCAATCCAGTTTGCTTCTATTTTATGACCACTTCATTGTGAGTTTGAAGGCATTTCTATAGTGTCTTAACCTCGTAGGTAAGCTGGTGTTGAGCGAGACCCCTGAGGGCCCTTTGTGGGTAACTCCCGTCACCCTAGAGGTGCCTTGAGTCTAAACAGGCTCTTATTCTTGTGAAGCGATTGCACTGGACCAGTGGCAGCTAGCAAAGCACCTACTCATGGTACCTAGGTCAGCAGGCACTTGGTCAGTACTGGCCGAGCAAGTCTGTTGCCTCTGACATGTGCTCCCCACAGGCCTGCCTGGTGACTGTCACTCGTCCACTCCCTCTTGAGCAAGCCTTACCTATCTAGAGTTCATGTGCTCAGAACTAGACAAACACAAAGGTAAATGGGAGTGTTCCTTCACAAAGGAATTTCTAAGGTAGCAGTCATTCTTTTAATGCATGTTCTAATTCCCACAGGAATAAAATTATGGATAATTGGGCAAAGCTGAATGTAGCTCTTATCAGAACCTTCTCTTTCTCTTATGCTTTGAAAAATGTGTAGCATTCATTGGTGAATTAGGATTCCATCATTTCAAAGAAGATGTGGGGTTTTTGAACAGCAGATTGCTGAATAAAATGAAAAGACGCTTAATAGCAATAGCAAGCAGGGAAGGCATATTAAGAGAACATCCTATATCCATCAGATTGGCAGAAATGTAAAAAGTCTGGTAATACCCTGTAAAGGTGAACTCTTGCATGCTAATATTGGGACTATGAATTGGTACCATTTAGACGAGGGAAGCTTGACGATATCTGGTATAACTGGAGACGCATAGTCTCAGTGACCCAGCAAGGATATCTTAATTATTTACCTTGCATAACCTTTCACATGAGTACACAAGGAGGTCTGTGTAAGAGGTTGCTGCAGCCTCCTTTGTAAGAGCCAAAAGAGGGGATAAATGTTTAGCAACAGTGTGTTAGTTGGCTTTTCATCACTGTGACCAAAATACCTGACAAGAACAACGTAGAGGAGGAAAAGTTTATTTGGGCTCATGGTTTCAGAGGTCTCAGTTCATGGTTGGCTGGCTCCATTGCTCTGGGGCTGAGATGGGGCAGATCATCCTGGCAGAAGGGCGTGACAGAGGAGAGCTGTTCAGCTCATGGCAGCAGGAAGGAATGAGAGAGAGAGAGAGAGAGAGAGGGAGGGAGGGACGAACGCGGAGGGAAGGGAGAACACAGAAAGAGAACCAGGGACAAGAAATATCCTTCTAGGACACACCCCCAGTGACCCACTTCCTCCAACTAGGTCCCACCTCCCAGTAGTTGATTAATCCACTTGATGGATTGATCCACTGATGAGGTTAGAACCCTCATCATCCAATCACTGCCCCACCTCAGAGCCTTGTGGCATTGGGGACCATGCTGTCAACACGAGTCTTTGGGGAATGTTCCAGATCCAACCATAGCCGGAGGGAGCATGAATAAGTTGGTTGTACAGTGAAATGGTGTGCTCTGGCTGACGTGAGTCAATGAACATTCATCAACATGGATAAATCTCAAAACAACACTGAAAGAAGAAAGATAATTACAGAAGGATTTCACAGTATGACACCTTTAATTTAAAGTTTCAACTACTTGTAAGCCAACATATATGTTTTATGGATAAGTATATGTAAAAGTACAAAATATGAATTGATAGGATAAACACCAAATTCAGGAGAGTGGTTATATGGAGGGTGACTGGTGGTCCGGAGGCTTTGAGGATGTCTGTCGTGCCTCCTATTAACAGTAGGAGACAAGCAGAGTAGATAGTAGCTGTGATGGCTGATACACATTGAGAGGGAGAGTGAGGAGGAAACCTGCCCAGGCCACGGAGCTAGGGACCAGTGGGCAGGCGTGCCACCTGGACATGAGCCCAGAGCCCCTGCCCCCTGCGGCCCTCGACACCTGGCAGCGCTAACTTGGCTAGACCTTGGTGGCCGCAAAGGCATTTGTTACATTAGTCTCTGCACTTTTCAGTCTGCTTGAAATAGAAGACAATTACAACAAAGAATCTGTTGGCATTTAGAGTGGCGGGGATTTGCTCGTTTGTTTTTTACTAGCAAAATCATTGTCTAGCAGGAAGCAACCAGGTGAGGCTCTGTATAAGAAGCAATATAACTCAGAGATTTTTTTGTATTTTTTTAAATATACTTCCTTGTTAATAAGTAACACTAAACCACATGGAGTTGTGCATGTCTGTAATCCCAATACTTGGGAGGCTGAGACAGGAGGATTGCAGGTTCGAAGCCAGTATGGAGTGACTTTGTGAGTCACTGTCTCAAAATTAAAAATAAAAAGAGCTAGGGATGTAGCTCAGTGGTAGAATGCCCCTGGGTTCAAGAAAAAAAAAAGTAACATTAAACTTCATTTAGCAGTTGCCCAACTCCATTATGGTTTCAGTTTCATATTATGATTAGGTAAGGGAGAAAATCTTGGTTGCAGAGGAAACTGAAAGAGACTGTGGAAATAAGAGGGAGCCAGGAAAAAGTAGGGAAGTCACAGATCTATAGAAAGGGAGGAAGGAATTAATATAGACCAAGAGAATGGATTCCTCAGTTGTTAAATCTGTTGTGTCTTTCTGAAATGCCCCAAAAGGAACGTTATTATTCTTTTGAAAAGCTAATAGTAGCCACTTTTGTACCAGCTATTGTACTCATAGCTTTTCATACTTTACCCATTTTAATGTCACAACACAGCATTATAATTAAATCTTGTTGTTGGTCTTGGGTTTATGGAAGAGGAAATTGAGGCCACATTTAATAAGCTGAAAATCTCTAATCTGGCTGCAGAGCCCGAGTTCTAATCTCCTATAACTGATTGGCTTAAAAGCACATTTTCTCATTTCGTTGGGGATAGTCAAAGCAACTCTTCGAGGAAAAAGTATCTCCAGACTCGGAGCCATGTAACTAAGGAGACGAGATGAAGTCATAGGCCGATTCAGAATAATAGCCTGGTTTAAAAAAGATGCATCCTAGAGATTTCTCATTCTCGTAGAAAGGAAGTTGTCAATGACTTAACTTTTCATTGTTTCACCTTTCAGACATCACAGATTGCAGCAGAGAACATTGGAAGTGAATTGCCACCCAGTGCCACTCGGTTTAGGCTAGATATGCTCAAAAACAGAGCAAAGAGATCTTTAACAGAGTCTTTAGAAAGTATTTTGTCCCGGGTAAGTAGCGTAATTTCTTCTGATTTAAGTTAAATCACTTTCTAAGAGAACGTAAGATTTAATTCTATGGCTTTATTATATCAATGTTCATCATAAAGTATTAAAAAACCCTTTTTTATGTCTCCTCAGTCTTAGAACAACATTATCTACATTTTAAATTGTTTTTTAAACTAAGTCAGTTTTAAAAGAAATATCCTCCACTCATATATTCTATCTCATGGGATTTTTTTGCCTCCCAAAAGAGTGTTAGTCACTGGCCAGTACCTATATAGATACACCAAGGAGTGGGCTCTGTCCTCCCTAGTATCACTAAGGACAATTTGAAACCCAGTTCCTGTCAGCTGCTATTGCTAGGTGCCTGGAACTTTCTATAACGGGTCCACAAACTATTTGACCCACCCACTTCCTGTTATTGTAAAAATTTATTGACACACAATAATGTCCATTCATTTACCATTATCCAAGGCTGCTTTTGTGTAAAATTGAACACTTGCCACAGACAACATAATGGCTCACAATGCATGATATTTACTGTCTGGCCCTTTATAGAAAAAAATATTGCCAACTACAACCTTATGGGAAGAACAAAGTATATATATTCATCAATCTAGGAGTTAAGAATTAATCATACCTGTCTCCCATCCCATGGATGTAAATAGCTTTGATGTCTCTAATAAGAAATCAAAGTTGATTTTCTGTCCAAGTTTTTCACTTTTCTGGAGCTCTGTACTCTCTCATTGTGGTTCTTTGTGATTTTATGACAAATTTCCTTTGAAACATATGCTTTATTTAGTTAGTTAGCTAAAGAAAATTAAAATTTATTCTCGAAGATATTTCTGATATAGTTATGACATCCTCTGAGATAATTAAAAGCAGCGCTGTTACCAGGCCAGGGTTGGAAGGGCAGCATGTGCGAGCCCCCAGAGGGATACAGTACTGATGCAGCTGGCCGGTCATGATGGCTTGTGGCTCAGGAGAGAGCGGGTGAGCAGGCTAGCTGGAGCACCTGCTTTTCTTCATAGACGGATTGTCTCTTCTTCCAGCCCCTCATCCCTGCCAAGTGACTAATCCACAAGAGGTTTGGGAACATTTAAGTTAGTGTGGTACCTAAAAAAAAAAAAAAAAAAAAAAGTTGAGAGAAATGTTGGTTATCTTAATGGATATATCTGCTTAGCAGCGTTTCTCAATAAGTGCATTTTTCCTGAGTTCACTTAAATAGACCAAGCTGCCTTTAGCTGATGATTTTGCAAAAGCCTCCAGGGTAACTCGACTGCTTTTCTTTATTAGGGTAATAAAGCCAGAGGCCTGCAAGAACATTCTGCCAGTGTGGATCTGGACAGCTCTGTGTCTAGTACGCTAAGTAACGCCAGCAAAGTAAGCACATTTCTCTTCATATGACACCCCGAAGAAGCCTCGTGCCTCCCATTACACAGCGATCGGTGCTTTCAGATTTCTTGGCACAGGTGGAAGGCTGGTCCTGTAGTTCTGCCCTGGTTAAAAAAAAACAACTTAATGTAAAAAAGCATCTGGTTGTTCTATAAACAAAGAAATGAGATCACAATTATAGATAACTAAGAACTAATTTGTCATAATGCCATGAATGGATTTCTTTCCCAAGTAGATTTTCTAGTAATAAAAATAATTACATTTGGGAGAACCTCAAAAAGGAGTTTGTGAATTCTGAGAAGTATGCACGTTAAATTTCTGAAACTTTATCCTCTAGCTGGCTCCATGATTATAATGAAATGTTGTCATTTTTCTAAATAAGCAACTAAGCCTCACTTGTCTCCCATCAAGCACAATTACAGTGGCTAACAGTTCTCTTTGGTAATAGACCAGGGTGTATGTTCTTGTTCTAGTATCCTTCTTCCTAGACATCTGGCATATTTGAACCTGGTTAGCTCAACATTATAACTGCCAAAAAGTGGGTCTGGGGTTTTGTGCTGGGAAGGCCAGCTTTTCTTTCTGCTGTCAGAGCACACTATGATGCAAGGCTGAGAAGTTTTGTGGAGGCCAGCTCCTTACCACAGGAGTGGTTTAAACTTTTCTGAGATCCCTTCTGGATGTGTGGCTTTCAGAGCTTTTAAACCATAACCAACAGTAAGAAGCACATTTCACATGGTGACATTGTTCACAAACACACATACACACAAAATTAGACGTCTGCAAAAATATTTACTCTGAACAATATGCAACATATACTTGTATTTTCTGCTGTTTTACTTGGAAAATGCTCGTGGCAATCCACTAAATTGATATCATCACCTACGAGTGTGCTCCAATGTATAGTTTGAGAAACATTTCTTTAGATGAGTGATTCCCAAATTTTGAGGTGCACCTATGCTGGAGTCCTGGTTAAAGTGCGGGTTCAGGCTCACAAGGCCAGGGTGAAGCCTGAAATGCTGAATTTCTGACAAGTACCAAGGCCCTGGTGCTTTTCTGCAGAGCCCCTTTGGGGAGCAAGTCTTCTGATTTTCTAAGTTAAAATATAGTGGGACATAGCATCATCCAGGCTCCATCCAGTACCCACTAATTCTGCCCTGCAGTTCAAGTGTGGAAATGTTATGATATATCTGTTGTATACAGATGAATAAGTCACAGTCCCTTCCCTGTAGGGACTTAGCTAGTAGGACAGAGATGACAGATAAACAAATAGCCCCGGCATCGGGCAGAGTATGGTAGGGGCTTTGAGAGTTGCAAATAGGAGACATTTTAGCAACTTGGAGTCAGAGGAACAAGGGGAAGGGAGTTGGGATTGTTTGGTGAACCAGGGAAAGCTTGGAGGTGGGAGGGGGCAGTGAGGCCTTTGAACTAAATCTTGCAGAAGAAAGCGCAGGAACTGTACCTGTGGAGGTGAACAGGGAAGAAGGGATTCTAGACACTAGTGTCAGCAAGACACTGAAGGAAGCCACTAAGTGGCTGTTTCAGTAAGTCTGGTCGCTTGCTTTTTATTCTTCAAAATGCAGATCTGGGAATAGATGCCATATCTTCAGTTTCTAGGGTGATTTTAAGAGAGAAATGCAACTTCTCTGAAGCCCCTTGTTTATATCACGTGTCTTTGGCACACTTCTTCACTTCTTTCCTTTCTTTATCCTGAACTGAGAAACCGCTGCAAAGATATGTATTTGGGTCTCATCTAGCAAATTGGTCATCAAGGATTTGCCAAGAAGCAGAATATCTGGCCCTTTCAGTCATCACATTAACCTAAGAGTTAGCTCTTTCACACAATTTGAAGGGATGTTAATAAGAATTTAAAGCCGGGCGTGGTGGCGCACACTTGTAATCCCAGTACTTGGGAGGCTAAGACAGGAGGATCCGGGTTCGCGGCCAGCCTCAGCTACTTAGTGAGGCCCTCTGCAACTTAGTGAGACCCTGTTTCAAAATAAAGAATAAAAAATAGGGCTGGGGGTGGAGCTCAGAGGTAGAATGCCTCTGGGTTCAATCCTCGGTACCGCCAAAATAAAATAAGAATTTAGATGAGCTGGGTGTTGTAGCACATGCCTGTAATCCCAGCTACTTAGGAGGATGAGGCAAGAGGATTGCAAGTTCAAGGCCAGCCTGGACAACTTAGTGAGAACCTGTTTCAAAATGAAAAATAAATAAAAGGGGCGGGGGTGTAGCTCAGTGGTAGAGCACCCCTGGGATCAATCCCCAGCACCTTCCACCTGCCAAAAAGAATTTAAATGAATAGGTTGCATGGTGGAGATTGTTTTCTGTGATGTATTATCTTAAACAAAATTTTAAATCCTTAAATCAGAAGAATCTTCAGAACTATAGAGTTGAAGAATGAAAAATTTCATATGTGAAAGTAATTACTGTTTTACAGTATATTGGGAACTAAGTGTTTCCTATATAATTCCTATGAAATTAAATGCGTATATGCTCTCCCTTTAATAAACTAATTTTTAAAAATTAAAGTCCCCAATGTCATCCATAAGGCATTAGGTAGAATTTGAATTCTCCAGTCCACTATTAGATGTACTTATTCTTTTCACTTTATTCATGTTGATATATTTATCCCTTCTAGCAGTTTCTGTAGGGACTAAGCCTGTATACTTCCTCTTGTTTTGTATTTTTGGATTTGACAAAAGTATATCAGCCACCGCCACATCCTGGACGCAGTGCTAAACATTGGTTTACATGAGTAATAGTAGTTCATCCCTTTGAAAAAGCATGTATCTTGAAAGTACATGATGTTAAAATATTGTTATGATTCCTAATACTTGAGAACTCAGTAATGATCTTTAATGAAACAGTAACTTAGGTTTATATAGCATTCTACAGCATACAGAATACTTTCAGTTGTGTTATCTTGCCTAATTCTTGAAACAGCAAGATAAATTTTCACTGTACTCTGTTACAGATGAGGAAAATGAGGTGCAGGAAGAGGTGAAGCGATTTCCCCTGATATGTGACAACCAGTGCCTGCAGAGAGTTCTCTACACTCTAAGAATAAGATAGGATATAGTTCCTAACCTCTAGATTACCATGTTCAGTCTCAGCACTAGATCAAATTCAGAGAGCCTTGAAGTGTGGGTAGCACACTCTTGGTAATGATAAAGCACTTGATTGGACAGCAGAGACGAGTCATACAGCACTCGGCACACTCCTTAGGGGCAGTAGTGGCGCCCTGTTTGCAGGAGTGAGGGAGCTGCTTGTGGCGTTGCTGAGCGCAGTTACATGTTACAGCAGTGTCCTTCACTCTTGCATATGGGCCATTTCCCCATTTCTCCAGAAAACTAGCATGTGTTTGACAAGCAGATATTTAATGGATCTGTATGTCCTTATATTTTTGGTGGCCTCTAGATGACATTGAAATCATGATGTTTTTCTGCACTGGGATTAGAGATTTACAAATCTCACAGATTCCCCGGTGGTACGCCTAATCTGCTGTCTGTTTGCTGCCAGGAGCCATCCACGAGTGACAAGGATGCCTTGCTCGCCTCTGAGAGTTCCTTCAAGCTCCTTGGCTCCTCGGATGACCTGTCCAGCGACTCAGAGAGCCACTGTGCTGAAGAGCCGGCCTCGCTGTCCCCCCAGCAGGCCTTCCGAAGGCGCGCGAACACCCTGAGTCATTTCCCCGTCGGATGCCCAGAGTCTCCAGAACCCACTCGGGGGTCCCCAGGGGTCTCGCAAAGAAAACTCATGAGGTACCACTCGGTGAGCACAGAGACGCCTCACGAAAGAAAGTAAGATTTGTTTAAAATGTAAAATGTGTTGTGTCAATAGTTGGGGCTTATTAGTGACTAACCAGGTATCCTTATTGGGTGGAAGTCAGTTTTTCTTCTTCTTCTTTCCTTTTTTTTTTTTTGGTGTAGTGCTGGGGATTGAACCCAGGGGCATTCTACCTCTGAGCTACACCCCCAGTTCTTTTTATTTTTTGTTTTGAAATAGGGTCTCACTACAAGGCCGAGAGTCTTGCAACATGTTGAGGCTGCCCTCGAACCTGTGGTCTTCTTGTCTCAGCCTCCCAGGTACTGGGATTACAGGCATGTGCTACCAAGCCCAGTTCAGGTTTTACTCTTGATTTAAAAGAATAAAACGTGCAAGATACAATCATGTATAACTGTAATCCCAGTGATTTGGGAGGCTGAGGCAGAAGGATTGCATGTTGGAGGCCAGCCTGGGCAACTTAGTGAGACCTTATCTCAAAATAAAAAAAATAAAATTAAAAAGAAGGGCTGGAAGTGTAGCTTAGTGGTTGAGTACCCCAGTTCAACCCCAAGTACTGTGAAAGAAAGAAAGAGAGAGAGACAGACAGACTGACTGACTGACTGACTGACTGGGGTGTAGTACAGTGGTAGAGAGACCCTGGGTTCAATCCCCAATACTGAAAAGAAAAAAAAAAAGATAAAACTTGAAGCAGTGATGTGTTCTTCCCAGGTCTCTCTCTTTTTTTGTTTTTTGGTACTAGGAATTGAGCCCAGAGGTGTTCTACCTCTAAGCTACAACCCCAGCCCTTTTTATTTTTTTAGTTTGAAATGGGGTCTTGCTAGGTTGCTAAGTTCGGCCTGCAACCTGCAATCCTCCTTTCTCAGCCTCCCAAGTATTGGGATTACAGGTGTGCACCAATGCACCCGGCTCTTCCCAGCTCTTTTAGGAAGGATGTAGATAAGGAGATGCTTACTACTTGTTCAAGAACATGTATTGCCAGGAAGCAGGTAAAACTGGGCAAAAATGGTCCTTAACATGTAGAATTACTTCCCAATTTATAAGAGACCTCTTTGATCTTGGAACTTGTCTGCTGGCCCTGAGGAAGCTGGTAAGCGGGTGAGCGGAGGAGTCTCCTCCCCTGGAGACTGGACGGCTGCAGTGGAATGCAGACTCTGTCCACATGAGCAGAGTGGGAGAGGCGCGTGGTGGGCACCGGGGTGGACCCCGCAGCCTGACTTCTGGCCTGGCTCTGTCTTGTCTTGAGCTAGTTGTAACCTGGACAGACCTGCTGAGTGGCTTCACATGTCAAATTTGGAGTAGGTGTTTTCTAAAATTTCTTTCACTGGGAGAATTCTAGATTCTTCTAACAAGATTTGCAATGTTAATAATTGGGCTCAAATGAACAATTGGAATTTTCTGGCTAAAGAGAAGGGTAAGGAATATGGTGGCAGAAGTTTTCCCTGTTCCTCCCACAGTCCCTTAGTGATTACTTTAATCCTAAGTGCCAGGAACTATGAATGGACTCAGAATTATCTTTAAAAATAACTTTAAAACTCTTAAAATCCCTCACCCTGCAAGTAAAAATTAGGGCCACGCCTGTGTAGGGTTGCTGCCTTCTTCTGGTGATGGCAGAAGACCAGGACAAGTGTCAGTATAGTTCCTACGTGGGTGCTGGAGGGTCCCTGTGGTGGTGTCTTTAAGGCAGCATTTGAAATGTTCGAGAAAAGAAGCAACCCATGTTAATAATCCAGGAATTGTGTAGGAGAGCCCATTGGCTTGGTTGTTAGTCACCCACCGGAAATCGTTGCTGGTCCTTTGGAATTTAGCAGGATAACTCTGGTCACAGAAGCAGGACATCCTCTAGAAACTGTTTAATAAATGTGACATTTTACAGACAAGCACAGCTTGGCTGAAGCGCTATTAATTTCTTGTTGGATTTCCCAGCACCCTGTCCACACACTACTTCCACTCTGCCTCCCACTGTGCCCCCAGTCCTCTCTTGCTGGCATTTTCCATGAGAATGGAAACATTGCTACCTGGAGAGCCCTAGTCGTCTTGCCAACTCTGCGGATGCTCATAAGACAGAGGCAGTAGGACTTAGTGTTCCTGCTTTTCCTTCCTCCCCTAAGAACGTGGCCTTGCCATGAGTCAGTGTGGCATTGGTGATGAGCAGGGACAGGAAATACCTGTTTGTCTGTCTCTCTCTAAAATGGTCCATTTTCCTTTTCTTTCCTACTTGCAAAGTCTTTTCTCTATCTACAGGAAACAAGACATGAAAATTCAGGGCAGAATATTGCTTGTTTTAAAGGGAAATATGTTGTTAAAACTTTAGGTATTTTTCTTTTGCTTTTGTTTTAATTTTTTTTTTATTTTTTCCTGTTGGTTCCCAGAAATGGAATAGAGAAAAAAGTATTATTGGGAGTGTAGACAAGTGGGAAGCGATCGGGAGCAGCCTCTGATACACGGTTTTTACTGGAAGCTGCCGCTGCCAGCGAGAGCGGAGATGAGGGAGAAAAGAGGAAAAAGGTCCCCTGCCTCTGGGATAGCTGCTGTCCAAATGAGACAGGGCGGCTGCCCGTGCTCCTTTCCCTCCATTACCGTCCTCCTTCCTGATCCAACCCTTCCCCTCCCTCCTCCTCCCTCTCTAACCCCAGGTGCTCTCTCTAATTGCTGTTTAGTGTGGACCCTCCACCCGCGGGCGAGTCTAAGCCTTGTGCAGGTCAGCCCCCTGCTCCTGGTCCTCCACCTCGTCTTAACCCCTCTGCCTCCTCGCCAAACTTTTTTAAGTACCTAAAACATAATTCCAGTGGAGAACAAAGTGGGAATGCTGTGCCAAAGAGGTGAGCACACTCGCATGGCACGTTGGGTGTCGTCTGTCTTCCCGGGGAGTCACCGATGAGCACGCCTGCATGGGGGGGTGGCCGTGCAGGAAGCCCAGCCACTACTTGTGTGTGTGTGTGTGTGTGTGCGTGTGTGTGTATTTGTTTTTGCTTGTTTTGTTGATATTTGGCCTTATTTGGTTTTATTGTTTTCACTGCCATTTGAACTGACTTAATTTTACTATTAATTTTCTTAAAAATATGAAAACAATCTTGGTGGCAAACCTTTTTATACAATTTTAGCATTCCTCTACCGTGGTGTACTCACACAGGTGAATGACCGTGTTTGATTGTACACACTGCCATTTGTGCCAGATCAGAAACTTCCTGATTAATTTAGAAAAATTATTTTTTTTCCAGTTTGAAATGAAGTGTCATTTAGAAGATGGAATGAATTTAAAAAAAATTAATTTGTTGATTCCATTCATTTAAAATTGAATCTTACTGCCTGGTATGGTGGTGCATGCCTATAATCTCAGTACTTGAGAGTCGGAGACAGGAGGATCACAGGTTCAAGACCAGCCTCAGCAACTTAGCGAGAGTCTCAGCAACCTAGCAAGACCCTGTTTCCAAAAAAAATTTTTTTTAAAGGTTTGGGAATGTAGCCTGGAGGTAGAATGCCTCTGGGTTCAATCCCCAGTACCACCAAAAAAAAAAAAAAAAAGAATCTTACTAAAAATGAGACTCATTTATAAACTGTTTTAAATTTCTTACCTGTTTTAAATTTACTTTTCTTAGCAGTAGAATGTTTTTAATTCTGAAACTTATATTTTATACTTTGTGTGTTTATATTTCTTTATCCTAAACTCTTTTTTCGACCAAACTCTCAGCATCTCGTACCGTAATGCCCTGCGGAAAAAACTTCATTCTTCCTCCTCTGTGCCAAATTTTCTAAAATTTCTGGCTCCTGTAGATGAAAATAACACCTCTGACTTTATGAACTCAAAAAGGTAGGGCTTAATTTAGATATATCAAGCCTGGATATTATAAATGTTGAATTATTGTTAGCTTTATGGGGATATTTTAACTTTTGCCATGTAATAATTATTTTAGCTAAGTCCGTTGTCCTTCCTTTCTTATACTTTTTTTCTTACTGAATGTCATTTTAAAAAATTTGCAGTCAACCTGTTCTCCAGTTTTGATGAGGGTTAGTTTAATAATGTCATCATCGTTAGAAAATTAAAGTCTGAACATGTTCTCTCAGGGAGAGCGGAGTCCTGGGTAGTGTTCTGTGGGGTTCTAGATAAGTCAGGGTGTCTGATCTGTAAGTTGGGGTAGTCTCTTTATTGTGCATCTACACTAGAATGTAAATTGCAAGGGCTTTTAGTCCTGCGAAGAGGAAAAAAATTAATCATATATGTTGACAAGCATCTGTTGTTTTATCATTTTAAAAATTCAATGTCAAAGCAACTGTCATTAGCACACGACTGCATGAGCATTGCCCTGATAGTTCTGGGTAAATAACAGCAGTATGTTTTTCTGGTTTTGTGGCAGTCATGGGGAGGTCGGCCTGTGCGCACACACGGGAGCAGGGCAGACTGGGGCCCCTGACTGAGCCCTCTTCAGGCAGATTCTGTTTTCTGAAGTGGCACCAAGAGGCCCTGTCAGAAGCTCTAGCTGCGGGGCATTTCTTCAACCTTTTCCAGTAGCTATCACTTCAGGTTTAGTCTTGCTCTGTGCATGGAAGGCGTCCTGTGGGAACGCAGTCCCCTGGGTGTGCCCACCCACTGTGCGGCCCACTGTGCGCTTGCTGTAGCTGCTGTGATTATCAAATTGGGTTTGTTTATACGAGGATAATTGATAAATCCGTGCTTCATTTAAAAATAAATCAAGCTCAATAAGACCTCAGTGTCACCTTACCACCAGTCACACATCAGTTACCTTGTGATTTTAGGGACTTCGAACCGAAAGCAGGCCACCTGGGTGATGCGGGCATGGCTGGGACCCCCGTGAAGACGCGGAGGCACTCGTGGAGACAGCAGATCTTCCTCCGTGTGGCCACCCCCCAGAAGGCGAGCGACTCCCCCAGCAGATACGAAGGTAAGGCCGCCTGGGACAGGCCCACAGAGCCCGGATGCCGCTCGCTCTCTCTCAGGCGGGAGGCAGGCAGGTCCGGAGTGGTCACAAAGAACAGTTCAAGGGAGGCGTTTGGACCCGTTTAGGGTTCCCTCCCCCCAAAAGCGGGGCAGCGCGCTCTCACAGTCAGGGTGGTCGGCGCGCGGGCCTTGGGGTCTGCGTTTGGATCCCAGACCTTCCCACTGAGGAGCTGGGAACTGGAAGACACCGTCTGCCTTCTCACCTGTAATCTAGGATGCCTTTGATGATTGAGATAAAGGCGCATGATGTCACTACTGATTTATATTTTTTTAAATATCAAAATTCATAATATGGAAATGAAATTGTCAAAGTCGCTTCCTGGCCGTGGAGGTCTCCCTGTGCTCCTGGCAGCTGCTGCTCCTGCCTCAGCCCCTCCACGTGGGGGCAGCGTGGAGCCACCACTATGCTGCGGGGTTGTGACTCCGCTCTGCCTAGTGATCGGGATGGTGGGATGGCTGTGCCTCTGCGCCTGCCCAGTGGAGCGGCCCCTGCTGCAGGAGGCCTCTTCCTCCCAGGCCCTGGACACGTCCTGTTAGTGGCTGGGGGGTAGGGAGAAGGCAAGGGGCCCTGGAAGAGGAATCTGGTTGTGATTCGGGTCTGAAACAGCAGGACACCTAGAATGCCAAAATAGGATTTCAGTGTTTAAGAACAGTTCTCCACTATTGTGCCTGCCAGACCTCACCCAGAATGCTTGTGGAGGTTGGAACGTGATAACTTGGTTTGAAAATGCTTACCGCAATATCCGGGCCACGTGAATGGCCATGGGTAACTGTGTGAAGCTGCCCGTTCCACTTTGGAACAGTTCTAAGTTTTCTTCAACCAAGCAGAATCCTGCCTCCCTGTCATTTCATCCCCTGGTTCTGTTCTGGTCTCTGGAGCTGCACAGAATGAATTTACTTTCACCTTCTGTTCCTCAGATGACTAAGGATCATAGTCTGTTCCCCAAGTTAGTTGCCCTGTGACAGTAGGGCACCCCTCTGGTCAAAGTCTTGTCCTCTTGCTGTCCCTTCATGGAACCTGAACTGACCATGGTGTCCCCAGGCCTCTGGCCGTGCAGAGCGTCACTCTGCCTGCTGAGTTCTGTGGTGTAGCTCTAGCTCCAGAGTCTGTTGTAGCTTTAAATAACTGACTCACATTCTTGATTCTTACTGTCTCCTGCTCTTTCGGGTGTGAACCGTCATTTGAAAATAGGACTGATTCCCTTCTGCGCTTCAGACGCTTTCTGTAAACTTCCCTTCTTCAAGCAGTCTGTACCTGTGAAGTGCTCTTGAGTTTTGGCCAGCCCTTTTGGGTTTTAGTTTTGGTCCTGGTGGCAGGTAGACTGTGTACAGTAGTGTGTAGTGTCAATGAGCATGGCCCCTGTGACCTTAGGTAGTTGACCAAGTGCTGAATAGAGCAGGGCCAAGCACAGACACTGTGTGTGCCATTTCTAGGCACAATCATCACGGATCCATCAGACTCCAAGCAACTAATTAAGCCACCACGTCCTGCAGGAAGGTTTCCTAAGAGACTCCTGTCACATGCTAGATGAAGCACCATACACATCCACCTTCCCTTTCTGACCGAGGCTCCTCCCGGTCATGCTCTGATCTGCACACGCCCTGGGCTTTGATCAGAGATCTCAGCATGAGCCCTGGGTGTGTTTCAGAAGTGCCTCCTGCAGGGAGTTCCCTGGAGGCTTCTGCTTTGGGTGTGGGTGTGCTCAGGGAGTCCGTGTGTCTATTAGCCACACTCTGACTCTGAATGGAAAACACATTTCTGAGCATTGTAATGTATGGACATACCTTTAGTCCGTCTCCCTCCCTCCTCACATTAGTTAGCCCTGGGAGTAGAGTGTGTTAGGGAGGGAGATCGATTTCTGTCTGTAACTTTTCTTTTCCCAAATCAGGCATCTTTGCCCTCTGCCACGTCTGCTCTTCATCCTAGGGGCACAGAGATGCCAGAGACTTCCTATGCAGTCACTCTGTGACTATTTTGACCGGCACTGGCAGCCCTCCATACGGTCCTCTGCAGCAGAGAGAGAGAGACCTCCACATCCAAAGACAGCTGGGGGGCCCTGGGGCTCCTTTCCCCTGCTTGGCTTACACTGTCCAAAGTGTGCACTGCTAGAGGCAGAGACAGGTCTCTTCCCGCTTTTCCTTAGTGGTCGGACCTATGATCACTGAGGCATCTGCAGCTAGACTGGCTGAGCTCCCCCTGTCTGGGACATGAGGACATCCAGGTGTGCTGGTAAGAAACATTCCCGGCAGAGCCCTTAAGGTCCGCCGCAGGTGCTCAAAATGACAGGCAGTTCTGCATTTATACTCGGGCACTGCAAACCTCAACTGAACAGCCAGGAAACCTCAGGTGAAAAGGCGAGGCAGGGATAGTTGTACTGACCCGTCCTTTTCATCCCACTTGGAAAATAACTACTGGAACAAATCACCAGGAATTTAAAAACCATTGTGTTTGCTTAGCAGTATTGGTACTACTGAAGGGCAGATAGGGTTTTCTGTAATTTGGGGTTCTAATTTTTATAGATGAGCTAGAACCTGAAGAGAAGGGTGTTAGTGAGTAAGGAGTGTGGTTACAGCTAAATCCAAAAAAAAAAAAAAAAGGAAAATACAGAGTTGAGCAGTGTGGATAGAGGTGGAGAGATTAGACTTGGCAAATATTGTCTCCAACAAAATTAGCCTGTGTTTTACACAGGGACGTGTGACTGTTTCTACGTACAAGTTCCCTGTGAAGTAATTAAGATGCAAGAATCTGAATTTTATATTTTGGAAGCCTGTCTGAAGGAGGTAGGAAGTGAATTTGTATTTAGAAATTTAATTTTTATTTAGAAATTTACTTATGTATGTCTGGTAAGACTGGGGCAAACATCCCCAAATCTGTTTTTTTACCCCCAGTACTAGGGCTGACATGCAGGGCCTTGTGAGTGGCAGGCAGGTGCTCTCCCACTAAGCTGTATCCCTGCCGCCTCTTTTTTAAATTCAGTGGTGACTATTTGGTCTTGTGTAAAAAGTCCAGCTTTAAGTTAGCAAAGTCCTAGAGAGCTGGTTTTGATTCTAGACTCTGAGGGGTAGTTCTCTGCTCCCACAGTAGGTCAGGTGCCCAGTGAGCTCTGCACAGAAGGGAAACTGCACGATAAATAGGAAATCACCAATTTTTTACTCTAAGACTTAGCAAAGCAAATGTGTTTGTAATAAAACAAACATAGACCATCAAAATGGATATTAAAAGCTGCACAGGAGCTTAAAGCACAGGGCTCCATGATGCCCTAAGTTTGTGGTGGCCGTTCATAGGTATTGCTCCAGAAACCCTAGGGATATGTGAGTGCTCTTTGTGCTGTGGGCGAGAAGTTTGTGCAGTGCTGAGAGTTTGAAAGGACCATCCTTGATCAACTGTTCTCTTATCGGAGGGGGAGTCAGGAGAGGGCTAGTAAATCACAGTAGGGCTGCTGCAGGTCGGGTATGCACGCGTAAGACCACACTTAGGGGCGCAGCTGAGGGCAGACACACTTGCTCCTCTGAGCAGAGGGTCACAATGCTTACGTCTGTGTGGCTGGCTACCTTGCTCATTCTCAAAGCCTCGCTGTCAGGCCCACCCCAGGCCCTCGCTGATGGTGAGCAGGTGGAAGTACTCTCATCGCTCAGACAAATGGGAACATCCCTGTCCATGAAGTAGCTTTGTCCTGACCCAGGGTTCAGAGCAGCATTTCAGCAGCTTCCATGGGCTTGAGGTCCTCTGGGAATCAAGTTAAAAAGCAGATTTTTTTTTGAGGTACCAGGATGGAACCCGAGGGCATTCTACCTCTGAGCTACACCACCGGCCCTATTTTTTATCCTTTTATTTTGAAACAGGGTCTCACTAAGTTGCGGAGGGCCTCATTAAGTAGCTGAGGCTGTCCATGAACCCCGATCCTCTGGCCTCAGCCTCCCAAGTACTGGGATTACAAGCGTGCGCCACCACACCCGCCCGGCTAAAAAAGCAGATTCTGATTCTGGCTGGGTCCTGAGTGCCTCCCATTTCTCACAAGCTCCTTCCCATAATATGCGTGTCACTGGTCTGCTGAGTTTATTCTCTTAGCTGTGGGTCAGGCCTGCAAACAATGCTGAAAACCAGCGTCTGACCAGATATGACACATACTCCAAGTTTCTTTTCCCAGGGTATCATATAAAAGAATTCTTTGTTGTTGAGAAATAATTTTTTAGGCAATTCCCAACTTGAAACAGGAAAATCCTTTTATTTACCTCGGAGTGCCAGGGAACAATTCCAGTCTTAGTCTAATACTTCTCACTTAAGCATTTCAGATTACATTGTGCATTTCACCAGCAGTAGAAGCTTGCAGTCTTTACATGTCTTGGGGAAAAAAATAAAAACACTTTTTGTATAGGTAAGAATGATTTATTGATTTGAAACCCATTGTATAAGCAAATGGTGCAGTGAAGCCAGAGTTCAAAGGTTTTTTTGTGTTGTGAATATTGCTGTCAGAATACCCCATTCATAGTAAGGTTAATTCCAGTAGATTAAATATTAGATACAAATTTATATGTAAACGGTCATGAGAAGACTAAAGCCTATGATCTGACTCTTTTATGTTATTGTGAAAAGATGTCTAAAACGTTTTATGACTGTGATTTATGTTGTGTATAGCCAGATTTTCAGGAATCAGTGACCTTTAGGAAACTTTAACAAGCAAGACTTTACCGGAAGACCGGAGCACCAGTGACATCTGCATCCCGCCTTTTTGATTAGTGGTTCTTAACTTCCACTGGGCACCACGGTCAGCTGGGGAGATTTCAAAGTATGCAAGTTAGACCTGCCCCTCTGTCTCACTGAGTCTTGGATTTGGGGGTAGGGCCTGGAGTTAGTTCTTTTTTTTTTTTTAACTTCCCCAGAGTCAGCTCTGCAGATTGCTGCTGCATTGAGACAGTCAACCTCAATCCAGACCTCAAATGGTGTCTTGAACAACTTTTACCACTAGGTGGGAGTGTTGCTCCCTGTCTTGAGGCTCCTGTTTCTTTACAATCCCAAGAAAGTGTGCTTGCTTGCCCCTCCCCACCCTGCTGGGTTTTTTTGTTGTTGTTTTGTTTTGTTTTGTTTTTGACTTTGTTTTAACATATATATTCCTTGGCCATTTGGAACTTACTTGAATACAGAGCTACGTTCTAAAATCATGACATTTCTCTTTCTTTTTCTACAGTTTTATGGCGTAGGCGAAACAAGGAAGAAAACAATTGTCTAGTTGCCAGAGAAACATAAGACTTTTAAGATTGTTCTTAACTGACTTGCTGTGCAGCTTTGCTTTTCTGCAGTGACTAAAGACCAGGTTGAAGATAAAGTATTGCAAGCCAGGAGTCTGATTGTTCATGGGTTCCTAGAGGTAGAGCAGTAGACTTTTTCCCCGTTGTGCTTCTTGGCACGTCACTTCAGAAGTCAAGGAACCCATGAATGGCAGGGTTTTACCTCGGCTTGCTGCTTTTGTGCCTCTTAACACTAAGTTAGCATTGATGGAGCTTTTCCTAGTGTGCCCCTGGCATTTAAACAGCCAGTCCTTCCGCTTTGTGTGAGGACTGGAGCTGCGGGCTGGTGGTGCAGAGACATCACCTTGCCCACCGCCATCTGGTGGGAAGGCTCCGGGAGCGGGGGCTGAGGCTGGCTCCTGGAGGCGCTGGAGCTGGACGGCCTAGATTTGAATCCCTGCCTTCCTTCTGGTTATGGTGTCGAGATGATAGTGACGATGCTTCTAGTACCTAGCTGGCAGGGAGTTCTTCCTTAGGTGTAATGTAACTCTAGTGTGTGTGTGACTGTGTGCCCACAGGACCAAGCCCAAAGTGGAAGATCTTGATTAATCATCTGTGAATTTTAATCCATTAGGCATCAGGGAGCCATGGAAGTATTTAAAGCAAGGGGATAGCAAGTAGTTAGAAAATGTTTTCAGGGGGATAAAATTTGTAGGCCTGTCTGAACACAAACAGCCTCAAACTCAGGGTGGAATGAAGGTGAGGCTAGCAGGTTTCCTGGGTGCAAAATTGAAGGTGTCCCAGGCCCTGCAATGTCGACCATGATTTACAGGCCCCCCGAGAGTGAGTGTCCCCTGATATTTGACGCTGCAGGTGCCTCACTCTCCCAGCCCTCCTCACTGTTGTGTGCTGTGCACTCCCCAGCCTACTCAGGTAACTGGGACAGCCCTGCGGGTGTGGATGGATTAACTTGAATTCC
Source organism: Glis glis (assembly GCA_004027185.1). Taxonomy (NCBI): domain Eukaryota; kingdom Metazoa; phylum Chordata; class Mammalia; order Rodentia; family Gliridae; genus Glis; species Glis glis. The sequence goes on from PVJS01016943.1 coordinate 29,250, forward strand.
CTGGCAGGAAAGGCTTATTTTGTTTTGCTTAAAAAACAGCTTTACTGAGATGTAATTCATTTATTATACCAGTCACCCATTTTTAAAGCATACAGTCAGTGTTGTTGTGCAAGTATATCCACAGGGTTGTGCCGCTACCATAATATAATTTTGAAACATTTTTGTCCCCCAAGAAAGACTCCAATAGCCCTCATTGCCCGATCCATGGCCCCGCCCCCTTACTCCTACACAATCACTACTCTACTTTCTATCTGCAGATTTGCCTATTCTGGACATTTTGTATCTATGTAATTACATAATATGTGATCCTTTGTGCCTAGCTTCTTTCACTTAGCCTAATGGTTTCAAAGTTCATCTTGTAATATTTATCAGTACTTGTGTGTGGCGCTGTGAATTGAACCCAGGGGCACTCTATCACTGTGCTACACTCTCAGCCTTTTCCACTTTTTATTTTGAGACAGAGTAGTCTTACTAAGTTGCCCATGCTGACCTTGAACCCACGATCCTCCTGCCTCAGCCTCCCAAGTAGCTGGGATTACAGGTGTGCGCCACTGTGCCTGGCTAGGACTTCATTTTTTAACGGAGAGTAGTAGTCTGATGTATAGATGTGTCACATTTTGCTTGTTCATTTGCCAGTTGATGGACATGTGGGTGGTTTCTACTTTTTTTTTTTTTGCGGTATCGGGGATTGAACCCAGGGGCGTTCTACCTCTGAGCTACACCCTATTTTTTATACTTTATTTTGAAACCAGGTCTCACTAAATTGGCGGAGGGCCTCACTAAGTAGCTGAGTCTGGCCGCGAACCCGGATCCTCCGGTCTCCGCCTCCCAAGTACTGGGATTACAAGCGTGTGCCACCACGCCCGGCTTGGTTTCTACTTTTTGAACACTCACGTAAAAGGTGTTTTGTGGATGACTGTTAGAGGGTTTAAACTATAAACTAGCGTGGAACCTCCTTTTCCGAGGGTTGACCTGTGATGCTGACCTGTTGGGATGGTTAGTTAGTTCAGAGGGGGCAGGAGGGGTTTGGTCCCACCAGCTGGGCCTCCCTGGCAGGTGGCCTTGTCTGCCTTTCCTCTCCAGGCTGACAGGGACGGTGTCTTGGGTCCTAGTGCCATCCTCACAAGCCCCTGGGAATGCTGGGAGGAGCCAAGGCCCCAGGGAGTGTCCCTCCCTCGCGCAGCTCCCACCTCTCAGCCTCACCCCGGGAGGCAGCCAGAGGGCCACAGTTTAGTGGCCTTTGCACAGAGCTACATTTCCTTCAGCTGCTCTCAAACCCTGGGTGCCCCAGAGTCCCTGGGGACTAGTGGCAGTGTGCCCTGCTGGGCCTCACCCCTGGAGTCTCTGATTCTGGAGGCTTCAAGCCCCCAGCAGCTGATAGGCAAGGGTACATCCTATTCTCATCTAAACGTTGGTCCAAAAAAGTTGTTAGTAGAACAAACAACAGATTGAAAATAGATATGCATCCTGTGGCACCTTATAAAGCAAGCAACCAATTCTATTTTTTTTTGCAGTGAAATGAATTGAATATTAATAGATGCCTTTGTAATTATCATGTATTAAGCATTTAGTGTCTGAACATCTACAGAGATACTAGAGTGTCATTTTGTAGGTTTGTTAAGAGATGGGACTGGAAAGATTGGAATAATGTGCCTGTGGTTCCTGCAGCTGTCAGTTCATGTACCTAAGGTTTAAATCAAGTCTGCTTAACTCTAAAGTTGGTCTCAATCACAGACATGAACCAGCAGCTTTAGGAATAAGTTATCTAGAGTTTCGACCAGTTTGCCCACTTAAATTAGTTCTTTTGCAGCAAAAGCCTGCGTCAGAGTGGAAGAACATGTCTCACATTGGACGCATTCTAGAATGAAATGTTAACTCTTGCCCATAAAGCACATTTTGGGCATTATTGGTAGCCCTAAAACTGTAGCAGAATTAGAATCTGCAATCCAGCTGAATGCTTTCTGTTATTTACATTTATTTAAGTGAAAGAACGGTATCTCCTGGAGATGGCAAAGCCGTGTGTGCCTGCGGCGCGAGCTGGCGGCCCCAGGGCTGATGTTCTTGGCACATTTAGGGAGCTCTTGACTCTGTACAAATCCCGAGATAAAGCCAAGGGATGCATTAAAGTGCTTTCTAAATGGATTTCTTCCAAGTAAATTTGTTTTATCACTTACATATAAATGAAAATATTTGCAGCATGAGTCCTACAAGATTGGAAACTTCATTTACCAAAGCAGGAACACTGAAATTGTGGTCTTGCGTAATTCTGAAATGGTTTGTAGTACCAGCCTATGAATTTTATGCTTGAGAGAAGGATGGGTTTCCCACAGAAAGCTGAAGAAGTCTGGTCACTTCCCGGAACCTTAGCCGAGGCCTCTCGGTTGCGGACTTTGCTGGAGACAGGAAGTCAGGTCGGTCTGGCCTTGGCTGATCTGTGCTTGGCATCGTGTTTTGCAGGAGCATCTTCCCCAGTTACTGAGAGAAGGTTTTCTTTTTCCTGCTGGTACCGGCCTCTCTTGCCAGGGCTTGTGTTCAGCTGGGGCGGGGTACAGGAGGAGCAGCTGGCGTCTTCAGCCCTGGAGGCTGCATGTGTGGGATGCAGGTCGGAAGTCACAGGCAATCCCTCCCTTCGCAAAGTGCTCTTTCTTCCTATCACTGCTTGCAAAAAGTTTAAGCTCATCATCCTCCCTCAGAGAAACCCGTATGTACCCCATCCAGAGCATTTTCTTCCCTTCGCCCAACACAGCGGCCTCACTGTCCCTGCGTGGCGGCATGCAGTTGGACCAGACGTTCTTCCAGCCACCAGGTTCCACCAACCCGTGGGGGCTCCTCATCTCCTACTGCCCACTTTTCTTGGTCCTGCTATTTCCACACTTGTCAGCGTGTTGCTTCCAGGTGTCAAAATTGACATCATTTAGAGATCGCATGTGACCGCACATGATCTCACCAGAGAGGGTGGCAGAGCGGAGCTGCTTGGGCGGCTCTGTGGCACTAGCCCAGCCCCTTCTCTGTTTCTGTTACATCCTCCAGGTGCCTCACCATCCGCTTCCCCTCCATTCCCAAGCAGAGCAAAGCAAGCATGCGGGGAAAGGGCGACCCTGTGTCACAGAGCAAGCTTTGCTGGAAGTGCCTAGTGGACTTCCCTGAGGGTTTTATTATCTGAAACCATGTCACCTAGCTATACGGAGCCACAAGGAAGGCTGAGAGATGCGACTTGGGGCTGGTACATTGCCACCTTGTCCAGTGTTTTGGGAGAAGGGATCCAGAGAGCTGCCCGTGTGGAATGTTCTGCTGTTCCCGCAGTGCGGGGCTCTCTGGGCAACCATGGTTTGGGGTAGATTATTTCCATTGCCCAGAAAGCTCCCACCCACAATTCTTTAACACTGAAGGATTTCCCATGTCCTCACAGGCCACCCTGAGGCCACCATCCCATCCCCTTTCCTGCAGGCACGGTGGCCTCTCCATTCCTAATGCTCCTTAGGGGCTTGTGTTTGTCCTTGTTGGAGAGCTGCTTACTTTGTCATGGGGTGATTTAGGTCAGCCTCCACATCTGTGCTGTCCCGTACTGTAGTCACTAGCCACATAGAACTTTAAACTTAAATGTAGAGCCAGACATGGTGGCACACGCTTGTAATCCCAGTACTGGGGAGACTGAGACAGGAGCATCGCAGGTTTGCAGCCAGCCTCCACAACTTAGTGAGACCCTGTTTCAAAATAAAGAATAAAAAAAAAAATAGGGCTAAGGGTGTAGCTTGGAGGTAGAATGCCCCTGGATTCGATCCCAAGTACCACAAAACAAAACAAAACAAAAAAATGTAAACGAATCATACTTCAATGCTATACAAAGTTTCACTCCTCACACCAGCCTCATTTCAAGTGCTCAAGAGCCATACGTGGCTAGCGGCTAGCCTGTCAGAGAGCACAGCTCTAGAACATTCTGTCTTGACTCGGGTCAGAGTCAAGATATTCTACACCCACAACTGCTCCTGAAAATAGTGCTGCTGAGTAGCTAAAAGGTGGCAAGTGCACCACCCAAGGAATCCTAAAGGCAGGTGGGGCTGTGAAAGTCATCTGTCCCAAATTCCTTATTTTACAGGTGAAGAAACAGCCCAGGGGACGGGCATGGAGGGGGTGACAGGACCCACTGAGGTTCCTCAAGGCAGCAGGGTGGAGGCCTGGAGTCTTGGTGGTCACCTTGGCATTCACGTCTCTTTCCATTAACCATACCTGATTGAGTGTCATCAGCCCGCTTATTTTCCCTGATCTGTTCTGTTTTTGCCTGTTTAACCAGTTTTTGATTCTGCGAGAGAGGAAGATGTTTTCAGTCTTAACTGTCCCCAAATGCCCACTGCACGTAGGCAGTGCTCGGAGAATGCTCCGGAAACAGATGAGTGTAAGGCTGTTTTCATCAATGATTGTTTAGTTGCAAGAGTTAGAAAATGACTCAAGCTCGCTTGCCCAGAAGGAGGCTTTAGAAATCCAGATAAGGGTGGGACCGAGAACTTTATCAGGAACCAAGGACGTCTCTCTGGCTCTCTCTTGGGAGCCATGCACTTTTTTTTTCTTCTGGTCTCTTTATTCCACAGACCAGCTCCCCCAACTTGCTTCTCATTGTACATAGCCAGGCCAGCCCCCAAATCTGCATGACCTCTTAGCTCCAGAGGCACCCAAGTACCCAACTGCCAAACTGTGTTTCATTCTGGGTTTTTGAGAGGGAGAACTGATTGGCCCAGCTACGGGTGCCCCCACAGACCACAGAGAGGTGTGGGAGATGTGTGGCACCATGACACAGGACCCAGCTGGCCAACATCTGGCTGGGGGTGGTGGCAAACCAGAGCTGGGAGGAAGGTCACAGCCCCCGGCCACTGTAGGTTGGTGTGATCTTGGTAATTATATCATTTAACAACCAAAGGCAGAACCAGGACAATGAAAGTAACTGGGAGCTTCTAGCTTTTTCCTAGTCAGTGATTATCCTAAGGTGGATGAAATGGTATGTGGGTAAGTAATGTGAATTTCTGAGTACCTGCAGGACTCGGGTAGAAGCTGGCTGACCTTCCCTCAAAGATTCTTCTGCTAAGAACTAAGTTGAAATGATATATTTATCTCATAATAAGAATTTGGAAGCCGAGAGTGGTGGTGCACACCTGTAATCCCAGTATTTGGGAAACTGAGGCAGGAGGATTGATGGTGTGAGGCCAGCCTCAGCAACTTAGCGAGACCCTTAGCAACTTAGTGAGACCCCGTTTCAAAGTGAAAATTAAAAAAGGGCTGGGGTATAGCTCAAAGGTAGAATGCCCCTGGGCTCAATCCCCAGGATGTCCCTACCAAAAAAGAGAATTTGGGATTCTTTGGGGAAAGTGGTTTTCCTGTGGCACTACAGCCAATTCTGGGAGCCCTTGGTGGGCTCATGCATGGACCTCGGCCCCAGCCCACTGCGAGCATCAGTGATAGGAAGCCTCGCATACTCCTCCATCCATCTAAGTCTTACTGAGCCACTGCGAGCACTTGGGGTGCATTCCCCAAACCCAGCTGAAGCCGGGTGAGTCTATGGAGTTCAGTAAATTCTCTTCAATATTGTTGAGAACACAGATTCTTGGAGCTTTTCATATTAGGAAGAAAAGGAGTTCTTAATCCAGTGTCCCATCTTACAGTTGAGAAGACTGAGGTCAAAGACCACAGTGGTCACAGGAGCCTCATTTGCCCTGCGTTTAGGAATAGCATCAAGGGTCAGCTCTGGTATTGGCTGGCTACAGAACAGCTTGGTTAGGGCCCCGGGGTGCTGGGTCTGGGTTTGGGGGTGCTGCACTGCCTCCCACCCCCAGGGCTTTGGGCTGCTACCCTGCCTCACTCTTGCTTTGTAAGATGGGGCTAGCTAGCACCTTCCCATCGCATGTCACGGTCCTCGAGAGGCAGTCTCGCATAATGTACGAGAACTTGTGTCTAAATAAGACAAAAGTACAAGTCATCAGAAAACCCGAGACTGGCAGAGACGGGGCTGGGAGATGTTCTGATTCCATGTTTTGAATTGGTGTGACCTTTCGGACGACATTCTGGGATCTCAGGTCTTCGCTTGGACCAGGCCTCTGTCCTCGCACACTCATCTGTTCCACACTGCCAGTTTTTTAAACAGCTCGTGAGGTTTTTTCCACTGCCTCGTTCCAGCCTGCACTCCTTTGTTTTCTTGGTATGTCATAAGGCAAAATAAGTGGCACTCGGCGCTGGTTAGTGACTCCCGTTGTGACGAGCCTCTCTGCTAATGGCCACTGGAGGGAAAGGGAGTCAGGTATAACTCAGAAAGGCCTGCTGGGCTGGAGAGTCAGTGTCCTGGTTAAGAGTCCAGATTTTAAACTTTTCTAAAATTATTTTTAATTGTGATAAAAAACACATACCCTGAAATTACCATCTTGACCGTTCTTAAGAGTAAGTTCAAAAGTGTTAAGTGTATTCACAGTGTTGTGCAATGAACTTGCAGAAATTTTCATGTTGTAAAACTGAAACTCTATACCCATTAACTAACTCCCCATATTCCCACTCCCCCGGCCCCTGCAGCCACCATTTGCTTTCTGTTTCTGTGACTACTCTGTGGCTACTCCAGACTTCCCGTGTGAGTGGAGTCATACAGCATGTGTCTTCCTCTTTCTTCTTTCTTTTGTCTTAGTGGTACTGGGGATTAAACCCAGGGCCTTATGCATGCTAGACAAGCACTCTTCCACTGAGCCACATTCCCCAGCCCAGTATTTGTCTTCTTGCTTCTGCTCTATTTCACTTGGCCTAATATCCTTCAGGTTCATCCACATTATAGCATAATGAGACTGGATTTCCTTTTTTAGGTCTGAATTATATTCTGTTGTATGTACCACCCTTGGTTTGTGCATACATTCAATTATGAACATTTACTCTGTGCATCTCCTGGCTATTGTGAATAATGCTGCTACAAATGTGGGGCAAATATATCTTTGAAATCTTTCTTTAAATTCTTTTGAGTATATAAGCCGGGCGTGGTGGTGCACACTTGTAATCCCAGTGCTTGGGAGGCTGAGATGGGAGGATCTGGGTTCACGGCCAGCCTCAGCTACTTAGTGAGGCGCTCCTCAACTTAGTGAGACCCTGTTTCCAAATAATGAATAAAAAAAATAGGAGGGCTGGGGGTGTAGCTCGGAGGTAGAATGCCCCTGGGTTCAATCCCCAGTACTGCAAAAAAGAAAATTCTTTTGAGTATATAACCAGAAGTGGGATTGCCAGATCATATGGTGATTCTATTTTTAATCGTTTGAGGAACTTCTATACTGTGTTCCATGGCTGCTGCACATTCCCACCAACAGTGCTAAGGGTTCCAGTTTCTCCACATCCTCACGAACACGTATTATTTTCTGGTTGTTTTGATGGTGGTTATCCTAATGGGTCTGAGATATATCTTCTTGTGGTTTTGATTTGCATTTCTCTGATGATGAGGGGTGTTGAGCATCTATTCATATCCTTTTTTACTTTTTGGCCATTTATGTATTGTCTTTGGAGAAGTGTCTAGTCTATTCCAGTCCTTTGCCCTTTTTTTTTTTTTTTTTT